>CACRXP010001480.1:54763-65291 GCA_902702965.1 Spirometra erinaceieuropaei | reverse complement strand
CTTCTTTTAAACTCTGTTAAAATCCTCGTTCTGGTCTGTAAGGTAAGGAAGCAAAAGGCTCGACTGAATCACAGCACCACAAATCGCCGTTTCGTCTCTTTTTTGACTTCCCGCCAACTTCGTCCCTGTCCGCCACTACAATATGGTGGACCCAATGACTGTATTTAAGGTCTAACTTCGGACAACAGCTGGGCGCCTCATGTGCTTTACGGTGCCTCCAGTGCAATACGCAGAAAACCAGTACTCTATGAGCAGCTGGATCATGTGATCCACCTCGCACAGCCATGACAAGTATCCATAAATGACTCAACCGCCTTCCCACACTTGTCCCCTTACTTCCACCGCATGGCTATCTGGTATCCCCCACGTTGCAGTTTAAATCAAGCCCGACAGATTTTCACTGTAAGCTAAACTCGCTTGCGTAGATGACTTCTCTTCCCCTTCCACCTCGCCATGCGCACTCGTATATCAGACCAACAGTCCAGGCTTTATTTATCTATCACTTTTCATCCCTCTAGGTCGTCATCTAGTTGAACAGTCTATTTTATAGGCAGATTAACATTACCGACAAAGACAAGGGGGACTGGAATGACCATTTCTGGCTTATTAGCTGTCGTCAGCCAGCCATACCCAACCCCGAGGTGTGTAACACCTGGGCTCGATCCCGCGAGCCGGTGGTTAGAATTCCAACACTCTTATAGTTGTATATTCCCGATCGCATCCGACAGGACAACGAGCCCATGGGTCAATTGTTGGAGGCTTGGGACTTCTCACCAACAGGTCGCGGGATAAAGCCCCAGGTGTTTCACTCCTCGAGATGGGGTATGACTGGCTATCGACAGCTAATAAGCCAGAAGTGGCCATTCCAGTCTCCTTCGTCTTCGTCGATGATGCCATTCTACCTATATTACGTGCCGCTACGCGGCTGCTGGCGGAGTCTTTGCTTCGGTCACATTGATGAATATTTTGCCTAAGATCAAGTCATTTAACCGCACCCATACAACCTTTTACGCTCTGATTTTCTATCTTATTTTGCCTCTCTGCACCTGGCTACTTTAAGTTCATTGCTTGTTGCATTTCCTCTCCTGTCTTTTGGTTCATTTTGCAGTGGCGCTTCATATCCACTGTTTTTGCCTTCCGTCCCGTTATACCTTCCCCTCCCGTTTTGTCGCCGCCCAATGTCCCCCTTTTCATATCAAAATCAGTCATTGCGCTTCCGGAGTGAAAGTCTTTAAGTGGTCGAGGTCTGTTCTAGTTAATTATTCTGTTTAGTGTTCCACCGACAATTGAAAACCTCTGTCAGGTCAGTGAATTCCCTTATACGGCAGCGAAATGTCTACGTGAGGAGCAAGATATCCTAAATCAGCTCGTAGGAGACTTGGTAAAGAGTGTACCAGCGACGTAGTGACCAATGGCAGCAATCTGGGCCCGACACTCTAAACATGGCTTGTTCAAACGTGTTCGTATCGTTTCTACCACATCTGCGATAGAGCATTTGTGCACAACTTTTAGCTCGTTCATTCAGGCTCTACGTGGTGCTTTCGCGCATTAGTCACACTGGCGACATGACAACTCTTCAAATATCAAGCTGTGCATAAGAATGCACCTTCTGCGTTGGCTCCACAACTCGTCGACCCTGCACACGTTACTACCTGAAACTGCTGGGGAGACAGCAACTACGCCCCGATAACCGCTCCGACTACTGACAGGCGAATCTGTTGCCGACGTCCGTCGTGGCCATGCCTTGTGTCCTTGTTCAAGTCCCCGTCGCGTCAAGGTCACTCACCTTCGCAGCCAGGAGATCCAGACACGCGGCGTGCAGCCACTTGACCGACTTCGACTCGTACACACGTGCGTCCGTACAGAGTCGCAGCCGCCACTTGATCACACCAGCGCCTGCGAAGACAACATAAGTCACCTGAACACCACCCCTCGGTAAATGCGACCCTCACCAATTGGACACCACTTCAGATTGCCGCACAAACGTACAAAAGCAGCTGCTATCACTGTCTAACGCCCCATCGGGCATGACTGGACGCAGTCAACAATGTTCCTGGCCTCGCAAGCGGTCACTACCACCCGGGTGGATAAGTCAGTGTTTTTTACACAATAAATCCCTCAAATCTGATGATTAAATCGCCCCGAATGCACTCTCACCGCCTAGACGCTACAAACCCAAGGGGGACTAGACGCTTTTGCACGACTTTGGTGGTGTTAACTGAATGCAGGCAGGATAGGGGCGACTCTGTTCTGCCTTGGAGCGTCAGTCGACAGGCCTTGCAGACGGACGCGTAGCGACGAGAAAGTAGCAACTATGACGTCCTACTGACAAAGGCAAAGGGGATTGGAATGCCTACGTCAGGCATATTTGTCTGTGGTGGTCCACCATACCCAACCCCCAGTTTATGGAGCACTTGAGATCTGCACTCGTGTCAGCTTGTAATCGAGCTGGCCTGAGCCAAAAGTCCTGCTTGTCGAGCCACGGATTCACTCCCTATCCGCCGTCTTCGGGAGCATGCAGTCGTTCGGCATCGGCGTTCACTTATGCATCCTGACTGATCGACGAAGTGTGAGCAGTTTCCAGCTTGTCTGGTCTCGAACCCGAGGTCGCCCGGGGCCTGCGATGTGACTGGTGGATGGCGGCAAATAAGCCAAAAAACTGAATAACCCAGTCTCCCATGCTGTCGTCGGTAACAGCTCTCAAAGGTAGCTTGTCAGCCCAGGTTCGATGGCTTTTCTCTAAGGCGGTTCGTTTGTAAGGGGGACTGTCTGTTCAAACATTGCGCCGAACCCGGTTTCCGATAGTTTTGACCTAGTCTTGGCACTGGAGCACCGTGAGTACGAGTCGAAAGAATGATAGCAGTGCTGTGAGCCAGACAACTTCATCAACCCCCGCTCCCCCCCTAACTTTTGATAGATGGCCGAATTTCTGTAATGGTGGGTGGGCAGCAGTCACGGAGACCATGAAGGTCGTTGTTGCCTAGCTGTAGCTGGTGTTATCAACCGTGGGATTTGATATGGATCGATGAATTTAATCTTGGATACTGAAGTGTAACGCGCAGAACTCGGTATTGAAGGAGTACCGATCAACCACCTGTCTCATAAAAGGATTTTCCGGTAATTCCGGAAATGGGTAGTCGGTAAGTATACAGGGGGCTTCATGAGCTCGCGGAAGACGTTGTGCAGACACCGTTCGCTAGAATGGTGACGCCCAGCTGCTCGGGAAGATATCACAGGAGGCTATATCAGTCTGATTTCGTGGTCACCAGCGCGGTCAGCTATTCATGCCGCTTTCGGTCCGCCGAGCATTCTGTGAATTTACTACTGGCACAGCGCGTGACTTGGCGCCGGCGCGGCGAGAACTTTATGCCAATGAAAGTTGTGCCCCCTGTTGATTGGTTGCAGAGGGATAGAGCTCGGACGCATCACACACCTCGGGCTGGAGCTAACGCCCTCAGCGGGTGGCAATCGGCTTACTACAACAATTGTTGCCACTACCTCTCCGAGCCGCTTGCACGCCCTCTTGTTGCAGTAAAGTTGTTCCTTCTGATACTGTCTCCCAGAATTTTGATTTTCAAAATCTTCTAGTCGTGGACTAACATCTCACCACACAGACGCTTGTCCCTGCCTAAAGGGTGACAATGACCCACCCCAGCGTTTACACTCGACTGTTCGACTGTGACAGGAGCGATAGTGGGAGGAGAGGTAGACGTTGTCGGGTTGGTGGCACATTGGGTCCGAAGGTATCCAACAAGACCGATTCGCGCGCGCAATGCGCGTTGGCAGATCGGGCATGTTGGGAGCTGTGGATGGTTGTCATTGAGGAGGCAAGCCTCCCGTTTAGCTTTGGCGGCGGTCCGATTGGCCTGGTGAATGGCAGCGTCAGTCTTCAGTTCTCTTCTCTAGACTGGTCTGTTCTGGCGAGGTCCTCCCAGGTCTCCGGATTGATATGCAATCGCTTAAGGGACTTCTTCAAAGTGTCCCTGTGTCGTCGTTTTGCTCTTCCCAACCCCTGTTGGGTAGTAGCGGAAGCGACACCACCATAGAAGAGCTGTACCGGTAGACGCATATCTTCCATCCTCACGAGATGACCTCTCCCATGTACAGTAGGTGGGCTAATTCATGAAATGTCAACCCAAATTCCGAAATGCGTTTTCGTTTCGAAAAGATTAATTAAGTAAGGTTGTAAAACTAATTGGCTTACAGCATAATTCTATAATAATATAGTTACCCTAGGATGCCGGCTTTCAAACTAACTTCTTTCCGGATGCATGCAACAATTATACTCTGCAAAAAATGACTACTTATGTAGCATGTATTTTTCTCATTGATTTTCGGCGCCCTTAAATATCCAATTATATTTCATGGAAAACATGATAAACCTATTCATTCTTTTTTCCATTTGGTAAAAAATGACATCTTCTTCCAATTTGATACTCAAGGAAAGGTTATAGTTCGGTTTTCAAAAACTTCCAATTCCTGAATAATTTTGAACCCGACTTGACTTAACACTTGCATTCAGGGTTTCCAAACTACAAGCCATATATTTTCCGCGTACAGAAAACCATATAGTTCTATACCTTATTAAGGGAATACTATATGGGGTCTATAAGATTTAGCAGTAGATTTGAGCCATATTGTTAAGTTAACAAGCAACACTGGTGAATGCAAAGACATGACGTTTTATGAACGGCCTTTTCACAGTATCAAAAAATCTCACAATTGGAAACTTTTTTCAAACCAAATTATACACTTCCTTGGAGTATAGAATTGGAAAAAGACATAATTTTCTACCAAATGGATAAAAGAATACATATTTTATTCATGTTTTTTCATGAAATATAATTGAAAACTTAAGGGCGCCGAAAATCAATGAGAAAAATACATGCTTTATAAGTAGTCATTTTTTACAGAGTATGCTTTTTGCATGCATCCGGAAAGAAGTTCGTTTAGATTGGCAAAGTTGAGATATCCGGGTTGATTAATTAATGACGAAGACAGGCTCTCCGGAAGAGGTTTAGTTAAGTGCTGACGTTTCAAAGAGCTGGGTCGGCTCTTCATTGTCAAAGCGTAAAATGCACTTAACCGATCAGAATTTTAATTTAAAGTAGCAGTCGTGTTGGCCGGTCTCATGCTGATCGATTTTTCCCTCCTCTCGCTACCTCGGCCTCTCGGGGGATGGTTGACGGGAGTTTTGCCTGTGTGCTTTGTGAGTCACCACTCCGTCGAGGGGAACTGATTGGACTTTAGTCGGGCGGTCGGTCGGTCTGGCGGTTCTTCTTCTTCCTCACCGAGTAAACTCAGCGTCGGGCTATCTCCGTGCGGCCTTCTTAAGTCCGATGTGGTTGTCTGGTCCTGAGCTTTACGATTGTGATGACGTAGGACTTTGTAAGCTGCAGGAAGGTCCAGATGCCTGTTGATGGAGTGGGCATCGGAGAACCACGCCTCGAGAGTTAGCCGTTCTGTTTTTGTGTTGCCTCGGCCGTAGATGGTAGCCCTCTGGAGGTCAAAAGTATGCTCCGTTTCTCCAACGTGTGTTGCTAGTTGAGAGTAAGGGTCTAATCGCCGAGTGGCCGCTTTGTGTTCCTTTAGGCGAGTTTGCAACCTCCGCCCGGTTTCGCCCACATAGTTGCAGTCGCCCTCATTGCAATTTATTTTGTAGATGACTGCTGAGGTTTCAGCGGGTGGCAATGGGTCCTTAGACTGCATTAGGCGACGTCGAATTGTTGCTTGTGGTCGATGGCCTATGCCTACTTTGGTGGGATGTAACAGTCGCGAGACCGCTTCAGAGACCATTTTAACGTAAGGAATGGCCCGGCATCCTGGGGTAACTGCATTATTATAGAATTATGCTGTAAGCCGATTACTTTTACAACCTTTCTTAATTAATCTTTTCGAAACGAAAATACATTTCGGAATTTCGGTTGACATTTCGTGAATTAGCCCACCTACTGTAGTTGCCTCAATAAGGCGTGGATTTCGAGGATTCCGGTCCGTTCTAGGACTTCTGTGTTGGGGATGCTGTCTTGCCATCTGAGATGAAATTTATGGAGCTTCTTGGCATAGCTTGGGTCAACGATCCTGGTAATCGCTCCCTCGTCAGAACGACGGCCTTCTACATCTTCGGTTTGGTGTTCATTTGGAGGTTGTGACGATTCCACACGGAGTTCTGTAGACGGCCGAAGCCTTGGCTGGCTTCGGAGATCCGGTTGGTCACTTCGTCGTTGATTCTGATACAGCGAGAAATTTTGCTGTTCAGGTTGTTGAAGCTTCAATTCGCTACCGTTGACACAGATGCAAGGGATACTGTATTCAGCTGTCGACGGCTGTTGATGCGTGATCCCCGTCTCGTTCGTATTCATGGTCGGACCCAAGTGGACGCAACCGGAGGCGATGAGATCCATGCTCCGTTGCATGCCCACTTCGGTCCTATTGTTGAATAAACAGTCGTCAAGGGGAGCAGATGGGGGATAGTAGTTGTGAGGAGCCGCGTCAGAGCCTGCATTCGCCGGATGCTGAGGAGCTGCTATCGGTCCTGTAGTTGATGCGGAGCCCGGGCTTGTCATCACGGTAGGCGTCCATCAGCATGAGGATGAAGAGGTTTGACGCGAGTACGCAGACTTGCTTCACTTCATTGTTTATTCCGAATGCCTCGGAGACTACGCCATTGTCCGTGACTCGCGTCATTATCGCGGCGTTAAGCTGACGTAACATATGCATGAATCCTTCGAGACCGCCGAGCTTCTTCATGATTCTCTTCGGTCCTTCGTGATTCACCTTGTCGAAGACATTCATCAGATCCACGAAGGTTGTATAGAAGTGAGCCGGCAACTCCTGACAGTTCTCTTGTAGTTGGCGGCGCGAAAATCATATCAATAATTGTGCGGAATCCACATTAGCTTTCCGGTAGAAGTCCCTGCTCTTGTTGTCTGTTGAGACGATTGAGGAGGATGCGGACGAAGATCTTCCCGACGATTTTCATCATCGAGATGCCCATGTGATTGTCACAGAGTTGCCGGTCTCCTTTGCACTTGTACAAATGGACGATGGTTGCGTCCTTCAGATCTCGAGGACCTGTCCGCAGCGCCACATGCCCTGAAATAGCACCGCCAGTTTGTCCATCAGTCGGTGGCCGCCGTACTTCTAGGTTTGAGCTGTGATTGCACCGGAGCCGAATGCATTTCCGGTGGAGAGTTGTTGCACGGCGCGAATGGTTCCAGGGAGAGGGGGCAGGAGGTACAGGTTGATGTTGACTTTCGCTCGGGAGAGTCGATCGATGGCGGCCGGTGAAGGGACGGTTGGGGACGCTTCCGAATCTGCGACTTCTCCATCAAAATCGCCGATCCATCCGAGCTGAGAAGCGGTGCACTTCGTTTCGTTGCGAGGCCGCAAATCGCCTTGATCGCAGTGAAGAAGTTCTTTAATTCGTTGCGGTCGGCATAAATCTGGATCTCCTTGGCCTTTTGAGCTATCCAGGAGTCCTGTATTTTTCGCCACCGCTGCTGCGCAAGGCGACGATATTGGCAGAAGGCGCTTTGTCCGCGTCGGTTGAACGGTCGAAGTAGGCTCTGTACAGCACTTTCTTCTCGGACAGCAGGTTACTGATGGCTGCGTCGTTGCCGTCGGACAAGTCCTGGTGCGGGCGACGCACGCGGCTGAGGACAGTCAGAGAGGTCGAATGAATGATGTCCTGTAGTCGGCACCCTCGAGTCTCCACAGAGGCGTTTTCATCTGCGGCTGACAGTTCTTCCAGCCGCTGGGTCAGGTGATGACTGAAATGCAAACGGGGAGCAAGCAAAGACAACAAAGCAATATTCAGCTTACCTGGGATGGCTTACCTCGAGGTCTCCTGCGAGGCTGTAGGCGAATCCGCATCTTGGAGATGACGAGACGATGGTCTGCCCACGCGTTAGCACCCGGAATTGCCTTTGTCACCAGCACGTTCCGCTGGTCTCGCTTTCGGACGAGGACAAAGTCCAGCAGGCGCCAGCGTCACGACCGCGAGTGCATTCAGGTGGCCTTCTCTCGCATCGGGAGGAGAAAGTAGGTGTTGGTCAGGGTGAGCCGGTGTTCTGCGCAGGTTCGTAGGGGGAGCAGACCATTGTCGTTGGAGCTGTCGAGACAATGGGGACCCAGCACTACTCTCCAGCGGAGGAGGAGGGCGGAATTGCCGTGCGTGGAGATACACACACGGATAGCCTCGCCTGGTTTGGCCGACCGGTCGAGGCTGTTACCAGAGTGTGGCCGCTAGGCAGGGCCTAGTTTCGGTGAGCCACATGCGAGAGTTGGGTGCCAGTTATTGGACGCTAGGTGTAGTCAACACTTGCAAGCAAATGAGCGACATACTACGACCTTCACGCGGACCCCAAAACTGGACACCCTTGCACCCCACCGACAACAGTAATGACACTAGGATGGCAAGTAGAATCTGTGCGGGCTTTAGAGATGACCGCTTCCACCCATCGCAGTTGTCCTGAAGTTGAGTGTGACGAAAGGGAACAAAGAGTATCTGTCCCTCCAAAAAGTATCTTTTCCCCTTTGTGACTGTTTACGGATGACACTGGGATCAGCGCTGCGTCGGCGTAGCCCACCTTCTACATGCACACAAGTGCAGTCCTGATCTCTCTCTCTCTCTCTCGAAAGCGAAAGCCCTCCTGAATTTTTAGACGTCGGGACAGTGCACACGTAGTCCTCGAGACCACTGATGTTTCTCATTCAGTGAGGTTTTCATCTTGCTGCCTTTGTGCTCTTTCAAGTGTGCATAACACTTAGTTACCTTGATGGAAGAACTAGAACGTCCACAAGTTTATGCCTTTCTAGGACGCAGCCTTTCATCTATACCAGTATGGATCAAACGCATTAATGTCTCGCTACCATGGGTCCCTAGAACGGGCAACACTGTTTCACCAAACTTAAACAAGAATGAACGCTGTGTACATGGCCAGCCACCGTGCTACGTCCAGCTTTAATTATCTCTACCTTATTCTGCTATTGTGGAATCCGCCACTTGTCATCGCCTTTTACGAGAAACAAACAACTTCAATGATCTTGATTCACCGAGCAAGACTCACGAGAATGGTTAAAATTTACTCAGATGAGGACAGCGCTTAAAAGCATGGACGCATTCGAATTGGACACCAGATTAGGCTCTCCGCGTACTACAGATGGTCTTGCAACAAATTCCAGCGTTCCACCATTTTATCTGTTGTGGTCAGTCCCTTTTCTAAACATTCTGCAGCTTCGTACTTTTTCAGTTTTCGTTAAGTCGATGTTTTTTCACCGTCGCTTCCGTTTACGCTAGAGCGTGTGTTGTTAGTTAGTCCCCTAAAACGAGCCGCGAAGTAGATAAGCTGGACCGACACAGGGGCTATATCGGTATCTGGCAGGCTTTATCGGGAATGTGCATACATAACAAATGTCAACATTCTGGATGCGGTGGCATGCCCAGTTGCAGGTTCACTCCGTGCCAATTGAGATCCGGGCCGTCGCTCATTTTCTTTGTTGTTTAAAATCCTGGTCAAGTGTTTGTTTTTTGAACCAGGGAGTGTGGTAGTATACTTAGGTGCGGGTTTGGGGTGTAGGGGTGTCAGCGGTGGGTTCTCGTAATGGTCGTGGTGGTCGCTCACTTGCCTGCAGGTGAGACTGCGCCTAGCGTCCACTTGCTGGCACTCAACTCTCACCTGTGGCTCCACGTAGCTGGGCTCTGCTCAGCGGCCACACCCCGGGCAACCGTCTCAACCGGCGGGCTAAACCAGGTGATGGGGCCCTGTGCGCTGTGCCGTGTGCACAGGGTTTGCGGATTCCCCTGGATGGAAGGTCGGATGGAACCTTGCGTCGGCACCATCGCGACGTGGTTCGTCTCTGCACGCCGCTGGACAGCCGGTGACGGGACGGATCTCCACATCGACATCGCCTTGACGCGTCCACCTACGCCGTCGGAGACCGCGGCTTACGGCGAATTCGAGTCGCTCTCCACTACAACCCGAAGTCATGGTCCCATAGTGGAGTTCGGCCGTGCCACAACGGCACATGGGCAGCCCGATACAGGGGCGGCACTGCCAGCCCACACATGGTGCGCATGGACGACGAGCGACTACCCAAACGACTCTTCTACGGAGACGTCGCGACGGGTTCTCGCCGTCAAGGAGGCCAGATTCGCCGTTACAAGGATACCCTGAAGTCCTCCCTGAAATGCCTGCAAATCAACCCCACCAACTGGGAGGAGCTCGCACTCGATCGACCGACCTGGAGGAGGACAGTGAAGACAGGCGCTGTGATCTACGAAGCCAACCGCATCGCTGCCGCTAAAGCGAAACGTGAAGCCCCCAAATCACAACTTCGCCCAGTAAGCAACGTCGCCGCACAACCGCTTCCAACGTGTCCTCGATGTCAACGGACATTCCGTGCTCGAATCGGACTTGTTGGACATCTTCGGATTAACTGCGCCTCTCGAACGGCACCAACCATCGTCCCCCGCCTGCCTCTTCCTCCTCCTCTGCGCCGCCAACTAACCCTGACAATTCTTCTG
>CACRXP010001480.1:31988-54722 GCA_902702965.1 Spirometra erinaceieuropaei | reverse complement strand
CTCCTACTTTTCGCCCACTGCTCCAACGACGGCCGCTCAGGCGACTGTCCCGCGCATAGCAACCGACACTACCACCACCTCCCCCGACTCTAGCGATGAGGATCAGGACTACACCTGCCCTCACTGCGACCGCACCTTCACCTCACACATCGGCCTGATCGGTCACTTGCGAATCCCTCGCACAGAGACTGGCGAACCAGTGCGTGAAGCACCAACCTACACCCACCGCACTCGCCTCCACTGCCCACACTGCCCTCGCACCTTCAGGCATCGCATGGACCTATTCGGCCACATGCGCATCCGCGAGAGCGGCATTGACCGCACTCCCGACACACCCACCACATCCAACACATCCACCGTGCACACCCCCCTCTCGTTCCATCCGTCCGCGCCACCACCACCGCCTCCTCTGTAGCTGACACTGACACCGCCGACTTCTCGTGCCCACACTGTTCACGCGCATTCACCTCACGCATCGGCCTGGTCGGTCACTTGCGAATCCATCGCACAGAGACTGGCGAACCAGTGCCTGGAGCACCAACCTACACCCACCGCACTTGCCTCCACTGCCCACACTGCCCTCGCACTTGGAGGCATCGCATGGGCCTATTCGGCCACATGCGCATCCACGACGAACTGCGGTAGACAACCGCCGGTCACACTACACATTCACTCACTCCCTATCTCGCACCACCATCACCCACCAAACATCAACACTCACGCACCTCATGCACCCAACTACCACCTCCCACGCAAGTGGGAAGCCCGCATCTCAACTCGGTCCCCATGCGGCTTCGGCTGCACGGGTGACTTGAGTCCGAGACTATCCCGACACGTCAAGCGTCGTGGATAGGAAGGTTGCTGATTGACGACAACTCTCGGTTCACGCAGCTCGTCGCGTTGTGTGTGTGTGTGTGCTGTGTGGAGTGGCGGACTGGTGGGCTGGGAACGGGCTGAAGCAGCACCTTCCATGGCCCTCTCACGCAAGTGAGAGACACGCCGTTCAACCTTCGTTGTGTGAAATCCTGGTGTTGTGTGTATGGGGGGCCAGGTCGTGCCGTGGCGCGCGCAGACCATGACAGCCACCGCACCCATTCCCCACTTCAGTCTGCTGCCCGGCTCGGACAGCGGCTGGGGTGTGGAAGTGGGAAGGGAGAGTGAGGTCGACGACTCAGCGCACTTTCTCCTCACTATAAACAATCTGACGCGCTTGAAGCTATCACGGTGCACTAAAAGCCGTGGCTTGGAAGGTTGCCAACTGACGGGGTAAGTTGGACCTCCTCCTTGACTGGAGGCGGTCTGAGAGTCTGGCTGCAATGGCTCCTTTTTAATGTGGCCTTTATGGCACTCCCATCACAGTGTGGGATCCGAGCCAGGCGTTGGCGGCACGCCCAGGTCCGGCTTCGGCCGTGCCAGCCTCCAAATCTCTGTTGTGATTGGTTGAAATCCTGGTTATTTGTTGTGTGGACCAGGGGGTTTGGTGGAACGCCAAGGTGAAGATCCGTCCGAGCCATCCACCTGCGGTCTCCCTCGTCTCCGGTTTTCTTGACACTGTCTTGACACCGGTCTCGGGCGAGGGAGGAGGAGAGAGTGTAGGTAGATGCTACGCAAGTCTACCGGCACTATAAACCCCTTCGTAAGTCACCGTCCCTGCTCCCATTGCTGCTGCAACTGTGGGGCACACGGTGGACATCATCGGAACCGATGGTCGAACTGTTATTACTGCGCTGTGACGCATACCCGCCCCCACTCGGCGGAAGCTTGCTCTCCCGGCGCCCGGTGCACTCTCGTCCGGCTGCCAATTCTCTCCAATTTGTTCGGGACTGAACCTGAAGGTCGTATTGTCTAGAAGCTCAATTTGGCTTGAGCTGTTCGAAAGAACTATTCAGACAGTCGGTCATGTGCCGCGCCCCAGTGAACGCAAAGTCGTCCGTATTGTCGCCTCGCCCCAGCAGCGGGCTGCAAACAGCGTCGAAGCAGCAGACTGAATACACAAGTGGGTGCAGTGATTGAGGTGTTAGAGTTCTGGTCGAGTCATACTGTGTACGCCTTAAGTGCCTGACATGCTGACTGGGAAGACCTTGCTGGGTAAAGCGAATCGACTGACCGCAGTGATGGGGATCATTCCTGACGCGGCTGGATCTCTTCATCAGGCAGATTGAACCAGTTACAGTGAGGTCCGTCACGAGAGCCAGCTTATCAGCCAAACGATAAAAAGCTAACGCACGTGTAAAGGTCTACAAGGGGCCAGGTGTGACTTCGTACACAGCCAATGAGGGCTATCACACGAGATTAGAACATCGCGTAATAAATGAACTTGGCACTTAAGTTTTAGAATATGGACTTACAGTAGGTGTGCTAACTCATTAAATGTCAACCGAGATTCTGAAATGCGTTTTCCGCTCGAAAGGATAATCTAAGTTACGTTTTGAAATTAATCATCACTTACTTGAGGATGCCGACTTTCGAAAGAACTTCTTCCCACTCGCATGCAAAAATCATACTCTGAAAAAATGGATACTTAAGTAGCACGAACTTTTCTCAATAATTTGCGATGTCCCTATAAATTCAATTATATTTCGTGCAAAAA
Source organism: Spirometra erinaceieuropaei (assembly GCA_902702965.1). Classification (NCBI taxonomy): domain Eukaryota; kingdom Metazoa; phylum Platyhelminthes; class Cestoda; order Diphyllobothriidea; family Diphyllobothriidae; genus Spirometra; species Spirometra erinaceieuropaei. The sequence continues at coordinate 52,132 of CACRXP010001480.1, read as the reverse complement.
ATGCATAAAAATGTTCACTCTTTTACTCATGCGGTAGGAACTTACGTCTTATTCCAATTTTGTACTCGAAGGAAAGATATAACTCGGTTTTCGGAAACTTTTCTGTTGTATCCAGCTGGTCAACGTTTGGAATTCTCCATGCCCTCCTCGCAAGCGATTCCACATTTGGCCCCTGTCGAAATTCCCTTTCCCCCCATTTGTAACCCTCTTTCGAGCGTGATCGGCGTTCTTTTAATTAACTAATTTTATATTCTGACCTTGAGCTGTGAATTCGATTTGCTCGAACAGTAACAAAGGAATTCTTTGTCTAGGGTATCCATTGTTGAGGTTTGTACGTTTTTATTATTACCTTATTCTCTCAATAATACCGTACATACGCCGAAATTTGTTTCGGCTTATACGCGTAACTTAAAGTACAAAAAATTCTACAGTACTCAGTATCGTACCATAAACTGGAGGAAATTAATTTCATCAAATGCAGACGCATTCCCTGATGAATGAATCGAACGGGATAAGATGATAGTTGGTAGCCCTCCTGACACCGCAAACTCCCAGCTGCCCGTCAATCGGGACCGGTGGTAATAGGGGCTATACGGAAGGGAAAATTGAGTGTATGGGTAAATGGCGGTTGTAGTATATGCTAGGAATTAAAGCTCCAGGTAAAGTGGAAGCCTAATTTAGATTAGGTGAAAAATACAAGGAAGGTATGGAAATGAGCAAGGAGACTTTGAACGTTGTGCGGAATAAATGCATCCTAGCCTCAGATTGGAAAGAAAAGGAAGTGAAGACGAACAACAAATGGGAAGAAGGCAACTGGTCCGAAGGTCATTCCGCAGTGTGTGCAATAGAACTCCATTCAACATAATGGACAGAAGAACAGGAGAGTCAAGCAGCGGCACGCGGAACGCCACAACGCAAGCCGGGTAAGACTTTTATGTGAAAAATTGGTTTGGGCGGAAGAGAAAATCCGCAAATAATTAGGCAGTCGAAAGCTACCTCTGCTAATGAAAGTTGATAAAGGTTAAGCCTCATTGCCATCGTTACCGGTGCAAATCTGCCCAGGATAGCACCTCTAAAATGCATCTGATAAAGGTAATACAGCGTGCGCGTGAATTAAGGAGCATACTAAGAACGCAATCACAGCTACTGAAATCGAGCCAGTAGACACCATTGTGGAGTTTGGGGGCACGGCTACCAACTATCATCTTACCCTGAACGGTACGTAACAGTCCCTCGAACTATACAAACCAGGTGTCTTCGAAGGACAAGGAGAACTAAAGAAAAACGTCCAGTCTGGCTCTTTTAAGGACATTTCTATTAGTAGTCGTAGTTCCAGTAAAACAGTTTAAGCCTTAAAAATAGACCAAACAGAAGAGAGGCGATTTAAACGTAAGCTCGAACACCAACGGGCTATTTTTGATGCCGAGAGAAGGACAGAACTTGCAAGTATAGAGGTATAGACCGATAAAGAGATGTCTGGAGACGACCGTCAACCCGTGGATTCCGTCGCGCATGTCTCGGGATATTTGAAAGAGTGCACATTGGACGAAGTTTCTCCCGAAGAGAGTAATCATTTCCAACGTGAGAATGTTGATATGCCCAAAGCAAGTGCTAAGAGCCTGTTAGCTGCCAATTTAGAACTGCTCAAGGTTGAGTTGTCCTGGTTTGACGGGAATCCAGTTCATTATTGGAAGTTTGTACGACAGTTTGCAGTGTACGTCGACAGCAAAGTTAAAGATGCTGGACAGAGGCTGCTGTACTTGATTAACTATTGCAGAGGTGATGCGAGAGCGGCCATAGAAGAATGCGTCATGCTTCCCTCACCTTCGGCTTTTTCAAAAGCACGGGAAATATTGAGCAGCTTTTTTGGCCAGCCACATGTAGTGGCTAATGCTCTTCTGGACGGTGTCTTCAGACAGGCACACCAAGTTAACCAGACTGCAAAGGCACTTTCAGATTTGTGCATAAAAATGAGAAGTTGTGAAATAACGCTCACGCAAATGAACTATGTGTCTGACCTACAATCGCTGAATGTCCTAGAGCGAATAGTGCGCCGTTTACCGTTTTTTATGCACATTCAATGGGCTGAAGTTGCTGACAAAATATCTATTAATGGTAGAGATCCGGATTTTGCAAACCTCACGGAATTCGTAAATACTCGAGCTAGGATATCAAGAAGTCGTTTCGGACAAATATCTCGAGATGGGGATGGCAAGTGCTCCCAACAGCCCTTTCCTGCTACAGCCAAACATCAAAAACGGGAGAACCCTAACATTTTTGCCATTTCGAGTGTCGAACCAGATTGACGGCCATGGTATATATATTCTAATGCACATAAAGTAATAAATTACCCACATTTAATTTCTATGGGTGTTGCAGATCGGTGGAATTGTCTGCGGCAACACAAGGCGTGTTTTGTTTGTCTTGATGATACGCATTTTGCCAATGTGTGCAGCTCCGGAGAACTTTGTGGCCGGTCCGAGTGCAAAAAACGACATTATACGCTTCTGTATGTGATATCATCGGAAAAGAATCATCAAACATTACATGATGAAGGGCTTTGTATCCTGACTGGAATTATGCATGTTCCATCACTACTGGGGGTTATCCCTGTCAAGATGGCAACTCCGACAGGGAACGTCGAAACTTACGCACTTTTGGACAGTAGCTCGGATGTCACTCTGATCAGACGAAAGCTTCTTGTCGGAAAAGGAGTGTTAACAACGCCAACCACATTGACAATAAACACCTTAAGCTGCTCAATCAAATGCAACTCGGAAGTCAGAAGTCTAAGGATGCTACCCATGAATGGAACCGAGTCAGCTGAGATTGAAAGGGCTATGGTGGTTGAAGACTTGCCATTCCGTGCAGAGTCGACAATTAAAAGGATAGTCTCTTCGTGGCCACACCTGAGCGGTATAATGTTTGACGAGCTCACTGATTGCGAGGTTGGCATACTCATTGGGAATGATATCGCGGAAGCTCATTGGGTACTCGACCAACCTCTGCGTGGCAAAAGGGAACCGTTCGCCGTTAAAACACTGCTGGACTGTATGCTGTTTGGGTCTTCACATTGCAGGCAAAAACAGAACGCTGTCTGTCACTGCATTGTAAATCAAGAAAAGGATGTGACGCACAACATTAAGAAGCTATACGACTCGGAGTTTTCGGACACTCCAGCAACGACTGCGAGTCACTCACTGGAGGACAAAACGGGCTCTGGCTATTGTGCGATCTTCCGTTACAATCATAAAAGGGCATTACCAACTGTCACTCCCTTGACGAAACAGTACGCTGAATTAACCGGACAATTTTCAGTTGGCGCGTAAACGACTAATCTATCTCAAGAGTAAGTTGGGTCAAAATCCCGAATTACTTCGCAAATATGAGCAAGCATTCCGTTCGTACATGGAGAAGGGATACATCGAGCGAGTTGACGGCAACAAAGCGTTCCCAGTAACGAGACACTGGTACTTACCACACCACCCCTTTGCCAATCCCCGAAAACCAAAAAAATTCGTGTTGTATTTGACTGTGCTACCAAGTGTCAGGACGTGTCTCTGAATGAAAATCCATGTTAAGGACCTGACCTAAACGCTATATCAAGGCATTCAGCATTATGACGAAGAACCTAAACCTAAATGTCTGTATTCTGCACAAAACTATCCCCGAATCAGAAACAGTACATTTTAACGCGTCCCTGTGCACATGCGCGTCTGACGCACTTTAATGTTTTATACGTCTGCGTAAGTAAAATTTATGTTTGGATACCTTTCCTAGTGTCAGTCCAAGCTCTATATATTACTCCAAGAGCTCTTATGTAACATGCAGTTGAGTGAGTTAGGTGCACACAATATAGGCCTTTGACTATATGATAATTTGTGACCGCTGTTGACCGAGGAAAAACTACTGCGTACCATGACATACGAACAAGTGTTCTACCATGATTTTAAATTGGTAGAAGCTGACAATCGCAGTTCCACAGCCAAGGAAGCATTTGGAAACGACCTTGTATTCAGTCATTTTCCAGGGGCAGATTTAAGTTCAAATCTGGATTTCCTATGAGGAACTAGGACTCGTACGCACCTACTCAGGGTTATGACCGCTAAATCCACATCCTGACACGAAACAGATCCTGCAGTAAATATGCGGTGGGATGTTTTGCGTAAATGTTTCATGAAAATAATCGTTTCCTAGGGACTTTGCCTACCTTAATGGGGAAGAGCAATCAACCTAGTATAATGGCTTGCATGCTGCCACTGTAGACTAGTAGTTATGGTTTGAAGCCATTTTTAGAGTCTGTGCCAAGGCTCTACGCAGCATGTAACATTTAAATTACAGTAGCAATCCAGAAGAAAGGGCACGCGACGTCGGATATTTCCCCGGTCAGTTTTCGAGGAATTTTCATTCGAAGACGCTTATAAAACGATGCCTACATTGTGACTCCCGAGGGTTCAAACTTGTTCTGTTGCTTCTGTCACCTCTGACCATGCAAGAATTCTAAAACTCGGAAAGGTAAACAAACTGTTCCGGTGCTCGATCGGTCTCCCTTCTCACTCATACATGCGCCTGGAACTCGACCTTTTGCCTCCGTTCATAAAATCCGAATAATTATATTGTTGGATAAGTCATATTTGAGCAATTTTTCCGTAGTAACTGGTGGCTCACTATTCGTCGCCTTCCTCGTATCATGCAAGACGACTTCACAATGGTAAACCTTCTGCTTGGGATTGCCAGTTTACCCCGGAGGTATGAGATGCACTATGATGTCATTAAAATACATATGTTGATGCAAAAATGAGTAAGGGTGTTTTACGACGCTTTCCCTGAAGGGCCGGTAGTGACACTACTTCGGTGTCTGCTGCACCACAGCGCAGCTCGCACGGTGCCGTCTGGTTCTCGACCAATCACAGCGATCTGAACTAGCCGATGCAGACGTCCTTGCTTAAGACGCTCTGGCGCCTTCTCCGGTGGCACTCGAGGGCCTGCTCCTACGGCGCCAGACGTATGTCATCGTCCGGCTGCCGACTCACTTCAACCTCTCCTCCATTTATCATGCGAATATTCTCAGGTTACATTTGAAAAGTCAAGTTGACAATGAAATGCCTTATCTACCGTCGTCAAAATTCTCTCCCTATTTGAGACCGGACCTGAGGGTAGTAGTGGCTAGAGTCTGCTTGTGGTTTAAGCGGCCCTTTATGACAAAAGTCGCATTCGGCTTCTGTCGGACAACGCGTGGTGATGATGGGATGGGTGGTCTCACTGAGAAAACGGGGGGGGGGGCAAGGTCTCCTGTATTACAGTAATGTTGGTACTAGGAGTTTTATGCGTGAACAAATAAAACTGAGGGATGGTTCTTCTTGGAGAAGCAAAAGCAAAACGCGTACATTCAAGTCGTCAACATGCTCCAATAGCCAAGTAAGACGCAAAATGCGCGCGAATGATTTCAAATGCTGTGAATTAGAAGCTGTAAACTGGCGGAGAAATGAAAATCAAGGGCATTGGTTAGGGTATTCCAGGCGAGTTGACCCCCAGTTTGTGATGACCAGCCGCATAAAAGGAGAAAGCGTGAAGAATATATCATTAAACACGAATCTCGTGATGGCCGCGACTACAGGTATATTTGGACTTGGCAACGCTGACAGATTCACACCTGACCCGAAACCTATGTCCAAAAGCTAACCCTAGCCTTTGCCCTAAGCCCAACCTCCGGCCCCCGACCCCAACCCCTAACAATAATCCTTAACTCTAACTCTAATTCTAAGTCCAGCCTCTAACCCTAAATTATAGATCCTACACGGATGCTAACCCTAATTGCAACATTTGAAGGTGGCGTGACAGGGGATGAGCCTACCCAAATGACATAAGTAGGTATTTAATAGGCATAAAGACTATGCGAGGCCACACACCCAGTCGTCAGCCAATACTGTTAGTACTGGTTCTTTTAGTGATCCGCTATCAGAAGTGACGTAAAGACTTGATTAGACCTCCACACAGTCAATCCCACAATTATAAGGCCACCTGTTCTGGTTGGACACATTTGCGTGGATCGATGCGATTTATGCAGGAGAGAGAGCAAAGGTGACAGCTTTTAACGCGAACAAGGTTCTATCACAAAATCACGCAGGTAATAATAATGGCCAGAAAATGGCTGCCCCACAATTAAAAGGTTACTTACATTGGTGATACCGCTTAAACCTCTAAAGATGGCTAACGTGCATTTTGTTTCAGAATTTCAACGAAACGCTTGCTCAGGCGGTGGATTAAGCCCTAAGTTCTGATTCACTCAAAACAATTCACGCTCGATGAATAGACTATTCAAAATAATCCTTTGACTGGTAAACTATTGTTGCGATATACGTGCCTGGAAAGCAGTTCTAATCGATTTTCATTGACGTCGCGACCGGTCAATTCAATGTCCCAATTCCATTGCTTCTTAACCGCTGGTTCGTTTTCCTGACTGAATGCATTCTACAGTCGTCTTCTTGAAACACTAAATGTCCACCGCCGTACTTTCTCAAAAAGACCATTAGTTGAGCAGAAAATACCTGAATGTATTATTGAGCTCTCTGTCCAGTCAATCGACTTATCGATCTGGTGCCGACATACAGAGCGCTGCGCAGTCACCCTCCCAGACTTGCGCCATCGATCGATGATTGGCTAGCACGGCCTTTAACTGTCGCTTGTACTGTTGTTGCTACTATTTCTAACGATGGACTCCTGAAAGAGTTCAAAAGCTCGGAATATTCCAGTGCTTGACCACATATCTTCGCCACCTATACATACACCTGGAACTCGTTTCGAAGTAGCAAACGAACTAAAAGTGCAACAGTTTAAAATCTTACACAGTAAACGGACTCCCCTTTGTGATCGGCGAATCCACAAAGAATCAAGGCTTTTGAATCCATAACGTCCTTAGTGGGTTACATTTTGGTTGTTCGAGGTTAAAACTCTTTTGATAAAAAGTGCCGGACAGACATTATTTTCTTCCTCTCGTCAGCGCGCGGAAGGTCAAATAAAAATAGATAATGGTAGGGGGCGCTCACCGATCGCTCATACGGAACTCACTCGTTCCGTTGTGCCTTAAGGGCTCTCTCTCGAGCCCAACCAGCAGCCGCACAGCGGCATATGGTATATAGGCAGAATGGCATTACTGACAAAGACAAGGGAGACTGGGAGATAGTATTCCAGACAAGGTCAAGCGTATATTTTGTGAAAGCGGGCTCTAGTATCGCTAGTTCCAAAATTCCATAGGGTAAACTCAGACATTCTGCGTGCTTTGGAGGTAATCGGGACGCAGTGCTCCAAAAAGGTCGGGGTTCTTGGAGTAGGATATACCCAGATCCTTTATGGTGCCTGATATATTTATGCAGTGAGTGTCAATGCTTGGTCAGGGCTGAAGATTGTCGACAACAACCACAACTGCGCACTCGTCTGAAGAAATATGCAGGCATTATGTGCAGCACCATTGGACAAAAACTATAAGATTTCACTTCAAGAGTTCGAGCACGATGTCGTGATCTGCCGATTTATATTTATAGGCAACTTGCAACTCATCAGCCTACATAAAAGGTCTATCATTCTGAAATAAATATGCTATACCATTGACAAAAAGTCAAAATAATAGCGGGCCATGCATACTCTGCTGAGTGACTACTCCTCATGCATGGGTAACTGGAGATAGCGTTGGAAACCCCGATCCGTCGAGTGCGAAAGTCCGGATAAAATTGCAATTGTCTTCACGGAAAAGAACTGAGGATATTTAGAGTACGTGCCAGAGGAAGACATAAAAAGACCTTACCGTGAATTTTACGTCGGGTGTGGTAAAGATGTCTTAAAGTAGTAAGCGGATTAAGAGTACGATTGTCTAAAAGCTTCAACAGTAAAATAGTTCCTTTTGTAATTAGCGAAACCACAAGGGGTCAAGGCCCGTAATCCGGCAACGTTCTTAATAAGTCAAATCCCGGCGTTCCGGGGCTAAAATGTTTTGGCAAAGAAGTTTTAAATGGATTCTATTTTCTTCCACTCAGCAGCACGCAGGAGGTTAAATAAAAATGAACAGTATTCAGGACCAGGTCTAATGGACATTTTATAAAGGTGCACTCCAATATCGGCAGTTTTAAAATTTCGGAGAATAAATCCGGTCGTTCTGAGTGTTGTGGGAGACTATCAGGGCGCAGTGCTCAGAAAAATTGAGACTCTTGGAGTATGATACACTGAGATCCTTAATAACCCCACGCACATTCATGGCGTGACCGTCAATACTTAGCTGAGGATGGCGGTCGTCGCCAACAGCCATGACTGACCACTTATGCCAAGAAAGAGAAAGGCGCCATATGCGGCACCAGTGGGCAAAGACCTGTAGGTTGCTCTTTAGGAGTTGGAGCACGATCTCGTGAGCTGCCGACTTGTATCGACACGCAGCTTTCAAATCATCGGCATACATGAAACGCCTATCTTCCTGAAGTAAATCTGGGTGCACCATTGACAAAGAGGCAAAATATGAGCGGACTAAGTACATTACTGTGAATGACTCCACTCCTCACGCATGCGAAGTTGGAGACAACATTGGAAATCTTAACTCATTTTGTGCGAGAACCCAGGTAAGAAGATATCAAATTCAAAAGTTTACCACCTAATCCAGAAGAGAGAAGTTTCAAGAGAAGAAGAGTATGGTCAACTTGACCAAAAACCTTCGAGAAATCCTGTGTGGAGAGCGAATCCATTGTCCCTGGACTGTAGAACATGATCAAGGAAAGGAGGCTGCCAGTGATCATAAGATCAAGCTTTGAGGAATCCATGCTGAGCGACACTCATTGGGTTATTCTCTGTTCAGCGACGCATCGTTTTATCTTTTATTGAGGCCTTTAAGACCTTCGAAATTGTTGGGAGGGTGTTTATTGGCCAAAAGCCGTCAAATGACGTAGAACGGTCGTGGACACGGATGGGCAGAATGTGCGACTTCCTCCACGAACTGGGGTAGGTTTCAAGTTAGAGAACGAACTTAAAAGTCGTGCACGGGAGGTACCGAAAAATCTCATTTTAAATGCTAAGCGGGACATCATCTGATCCAGGACTATGAGATTGGTGAAAGCTTTGAATGGCTGCGATACGTACAGCGGGTAGTATGCATAGTTTCGAGAACGGAACCGGTTCAAACCAGGATAGTTGTAAGTGGGCAGCCGAATTTCTAATATGCGTTTTCGACAAAAAAGCAGTGAAGCTAATAGCGGTCAACTTGGCGTCTGCTATGAGATTTCTCAGAGCGTCTCGAAGGACGGAAGGCTGCTCTGTTCTATGAGCTAATATTGTGCGTAAGAAAAGTTTCACGACGTTTAACGAGCATTATACGGAGCAGTTGATCTCCTCGACCAGCCGTTTTTCTTCTGGCAGCCTCTTAGCTTGCCTAAAATTATGGCAGATCAGGGGCAGAAGGAAGGTTCCTGTTGCAGGCGAAACCAACGAGACAGCCTTTGTAACCTACGACGAAAAGATTGGAGGATAAAACCTCACCCGTGACATAAAATATTTTTTACAGAGAACAAAGCGAGAAATAAGTGAATCCGAAACTTTATACAGTTTAACACTGCAAAACTTAACATCTGAATTTTGGAAGAAATCTCTCCAGTCGTGGGAATTAAGGTTTACCCATAATTCTGTCGAACAGGCCGAGCGGAAATCGGAGAAGAGGGTACATTTTTGAACGAAATTTCATCATCTTAGAGTTTTGATGTAAAAACAACTATGTCGTAATCTGGACCCCCAGGTGGACTTAAGCATGACACTGGCAGATACAGGCAACCAAATTATACTTTAAATTTGAATTGGCTGCTGCACGAAATGCCTACTAGAGACAAAAATCAAAATCCTCACTGGCGCTGGGTAAGCGAAGACACAACCGACGAGTAAAGAGTACTTACTCTTTAAAGCATCTACTTTCTGGCGCTGACAATTACGGGAGGTCCAGTAGCAGAAATACAACTGTTTGCACAATACAGATGCAGCTTCCCCCACCACGGCTGTCTTGGCGATCATTTCCAATACAACCATAGCCTAGAAGAGGAAGTTCGGAGTCATCACCGGGAGGTGTTACAAGAACAATGTCCGGACAGTGAACGAAGATCAGAACCTGAAGTAAGGACACCTTATTTAGGAAGGACCCGGAATATAGGATGAAAAGTTTAAGGGGACAAACCGTCTGGTCCTGAAGCATGGGAGCTGTCATCCAGTGGTTGACTGTTCACGGAACATAGGGATCAGTTGATCCTGGCCAGTTCTGTACTGAATTTTGTGACATCGGAAGGACTTGATGTGGGTAAAGAGGAATAGGATATGACCAAGGAATTTACGGATAGGGAAATCGACCACTCTCGCCAGCTAGCCGAGTTCCTACAGGAAATCCATAGGCATGTTGCTGCAACGTATATCCGCCGTGGTAACACTGAAGATTGTGTGCGTTTACTAGCCCAGTAGGAACATTTGTATTAGGATTACACTGGGAATACAATCGTGGAGGGAATGTGTTAGATCTTGAAGGAAGGGGGACTTCCCCAATTGGAGCGGGAACGCTATTATTAGACATGGATATTTTAGGTAAAAGAGCTTCGATATAATGTCTGGGGGATAGTCGAAAGTGCGTTTTTGGGTGGTGGAGTTCGGGGAAGTGGCAGGCAATCGTGAAGGGGAAGTTTTCATAGAGAAAATAGATTTTTCCAAAGTTCGGCCGGCTGAAACTGTACCGAGACTGGCCTTTGAACTAAGCATTTACATTGGTTGGCGAGGGGTTACTGGTAGAGTAGGTAAGGCGTATGTATTAAAGACGCACTAACGTATTGAGGTCCTCCAAGGCCAACCCTAGTTGAGTCCCCTACGGAGTGAACTATGTTATGATGTGGTGAGGCCGAAGATAATTTTGAGTACGACTTATCCAACCTGGCGACAGGAGCTGTCGTTTTAATTTTGGTTGTCGACATTCTCAGATTTTTTAACTTTCTCTGCGTAGATATGAGGCCAGGAGTAACTGAGCAATGCCACTGACGGGCAGAATTCACTTGTTGTCTCCTTCCTCCACAAGGTAAAGTCGACTTTTACTAGTGAAAGTAACTAGTATTAGGGCGTTACGGCTGAGGGAGCGCAGCCGTTTAGCGTGCGCGAATCTAGTTCTCAGGCCACAAATACGCAGCTACGTGACTGAGAATATTATGTGATACAAAATTATGCCTACATTTTTATCCACTCCTAAGCGTCGGAGTTAACTACCCCAGTGATCTTAGGAGCTCGTTCTATAACTCTCCTGGATGCACTGGTCATACGTCCATACAGCATGGGCGTATTCTTGAGCGAACCAAGGGTCAGGCTGTTCAATATGGACGGATAGAGTTTTAAAGTTTACCCTATCTCAAGAAGGCTGCAAAGGCATGCGGGTACCCGCTGTGACTGTGGCCATGATTCTAGCACTCAGGGATGGGTGAGGCTGCATTATTACCTGCCAAACAACTTTTTCCTCACTTTCCAGAGACCAAGTTGTCGATAATTTACAATAGTATGCCTAGTACAGCAAAAAGTACGACTTGTTTACTATAGTAAATAGAGAAACATGGTCCAGCTCGGCTTCAAAATGCAAGTTCTGTACAAAATGCAACTAACTTACCAGACTGTTTAATAGGGCGAACAGAAATCGTGCGTGTTAATAAGAAGTAGTTTTTTGCAAAAGAATCAATCGAAAATATACACTAATTACCAAGGAGTATCGAAGTAAAAGCGAGGCCTATCTTATTCCTGTAACTTGAGTCGCGTTCCCTAAACTTGATAATGGCTAAAACACAAACGAATTCTGCAACCGCCAGGTGTGCAGATGTGAGCGCGGCAACAATATGGAGAAGGACCTCACTTTATTATCAGTAGATTGTAGATCGTGTCATAAGTGATTGGCGATGAGAAGAGTTTTACGGGTGGGGCAGTGCACTAGACAATAAGCTAACGAAATGCAGTAGAACGCAGAAATTGTTTGGATTTCTCCTGAAAGACTCCTCGTACGTCTTCGTACGCCAACGGAAATGAGCGCGGTAACTAAAAATAAGCAAAAGGTGAATTTCAGAAAATAAAGGAGTTGAGTGATGGTTTGAAGTCATAAAAAGTGATTTTTCTTGGCAGTGTAATGTCCGCGAAGGCCTACGAATGGCTGTCAGGACAGAACCCCCTATGACGCGATCAACAGTCTGCCATCAGCTAAGTGGGGCCCTTCTCCATACCGTTGCCGTGAACGCTACTCAGTTAGTCCGGAGAGGTTACTAGCACTTAACTCGCATATCTGCATAAATGCTGAGAGTGTCTGAGAAGTCCCTTCCGACGATCTTCGCCAACTAAATTGTCATTCGAAAACCTTGGTAGCCGATCGTGGGAACCGAATGTTATGACCCGGCCGAGTGCTTGAAATCACGTGGAGCGTATGCGCATCCGGCTCTTGCCCCCAATACCAACGCGGCAGAGATGGAGTACACGACCGGCCACGAAAAAGTGTATTAGGAAACTGCAAGTCAAGTCTAACTGGAAAAGTAACGCGTGTATATAAAACCCTATTGGGGTTCGCCTGCATTCGGCCCAGTGCACTTCGAGAAGAAAAGTGTAGACGAGCCGACCGATTACTGACATACACGAATCAGTCAGGCTCGAAGGAAGCAGCCAATGGCGAGGCGCTACTATCATGCTGACAGCGCGCTAGAGAAGATGCACGTGGCCTCCAGTGATTGGCTGGCTCTTGTTTTTGGAAAAGAAGGCACTCCCAACACCTTCCCTCCAAGTAGATCAGTACCGCCTTTGGCGTGAATTGAACTGTATCGTCAGCGTTGACCGGCGCATACGGTTGGTCCCGCGTCTTATTCGTAGATTCCATCACCAACGTCCACATCAAACAATATACTGCCTCTGTGAGCTGCTACGGTTGCCTCAGTCCAGTCTGGGAACCCAGTTCGATAATCCCGAACGAAGACAGGCGTTCCGACGGAAAGCTTGTTGCGAGAGACAGGCGAGGTTGTCTGCGCGGATTGCACACCGGTGGGAACGAGTGTATGGAACGTTGTACGCAGTTTTCGGTCCATCAATGTTTCGGCAGGAGAAACGCCACCAGGAGACGACGGGTTCGGCGTTGCCCTGTAGGAAAACAGGAACGCCTGAACTATCTTGTCCATGGTCCCCTTCTCACGAACGTTCAAGAGGGCTCTCTTAAACGTGTCGACAAAACGCTCTGCCTGACCGTTAGACTGAGTATGGTAGGGCGGGGAGCGAAGATGCTGGATGCTGCGTTGGCGACAGAAATCCTCAAACGCCGATTAAGTAAGCTGAGGGCAGTATTTGAATCCAGCGCTTCCAGTAGGCCATATTGGCTAAATACACGTCGTAGGAAAGCGATAGTGGCAGATGTGATCGCTGAATTCAGCGGGGCAGTCTCGGGCCACCTCGAGTAGGTCTCAGCCAAGATTAGATATGAGACTCCGTTAAGTGGGCCAGTGAAGTAGATATGCACGTGTGACCAAGGTCCCTCTGGTGGTTGTCAGGGCATTGGTGATTAGCGGGCGACATATTGGCGGCTTGTTGACACCGCGAACAGCGTCGAACCAGGTCGTCGATGTCCTTGCCGATACCCGACCAGTAAGCAAAACTGAGAGTAACTGACTACATTTGACTTGTACCAGAATGTGTCGCATGAAACTGGCGTAGTACAGCTCGGCGCAGGAAGAGCCGGTGGAGATCGCCAGCGAGAGCAGTGACTGGCCAACAGGTCTGCACGTAGGTGATGGCCTGACGGAGGACAGAATCCTGCTGAGAAGCACGTCGGAGGTCCGCGACAGTGACAGAGATACCTCGTAAGGCGTCGGATAGCTGACGGCGCACATCGTCCTCAATCGAAATAGTGACAATCACAGTGTCTTCCTCAGGTTCCTGCTGATTGCAGATGAGGTGTGTAAGGGCGTCAGCCTGACTAAAGTCGGTAGTGCGACAGCAGCGAATGTCGAAATCGTAGCCAAGAATGATGATTGTCCATCCCTGAAGGCGGTTCGCTGGATAGACGGGAATTCCTTACTTCAATCCAAAGATTGACAGAAATGGCTTGTGATTCGTCAAAAACGTGAAGTTACGACCGTACAGCACCTCATCATTACCATCACCACCAAAACAACGCCCCCACTGCGTCAGTCAGCAGCTAATTCTTCTATCAACCTCTTTCCGCCTGTCAGCACTGTGAACTCACATCCCTAAGTTAACCGACTTCGATGAAAACTGCCGTGCCAGCTTTTTAAAAACAAACCAATGCCATCGGCGTAAGCGGGTCATCCCTGCTTAAAACGATTATAAGAGGCAATCATATAATTTAACCAAACCGACTAGTTTATCATACATTGTCTGCCGTTTAAATCTACGACCAATTTAGCGATGGGTTCGTCATGACAGGAGTGAAAGTGGAGTTCATGCAAGCCGTTTCAAGCTATCATTTGGGCAGTCTTGGTGCCAGGCACAACGTTACCTCCGAACTTTTCTACCCACCTGATGCTCAGTTATAATAATGTCTAGTTATATTTTGTTACTAGAAAATGGGGGATCTCTGGCCTGCCCTTATTTTCAACATACTTAAGAATAAGAAGGATTCAGATACTCCCGCGACCACTTTAACTCCAAGAAGCAAAACCCATCGACCACCCAAAATACAAATGCAATCCGTCAAAGATGTTCACTGTTGACCAGGCGGGAAGACTGTCGCTATAAAATGCAAAGACGTGAGCAACATCGACTTCTCTTCTCACGCCAGTCACGTACTAATAACAAGAACAGCGCAAATGTCCCTGGCGCAGCTGTTTGTTTGTCATAAGTCTCCCGTATATTAAAGTCACTGCATGGCAGGTCCCTCCTGCACAACAGAACCAGATAGGAGATAGGCGTAAATTACACTCACTGACCTCTCTGCTAGGGGGGTTACCCGAGAGTCTAACTGCTGCATATCCGGCGCGTATACTGGTGTGACTCGCGCCATCGTCCGACCGTGGTGCTGATGCACCGTGTGCGGGAATCTCCCAGGACGGCCGAATTCCCGCGTGATTTTCCAGCTCCCATTGCAGTTTATCGTATCAAAGGCTTTCAACAGCTCTACAAAGGTAATGTGGAGGTGAGTCCATATTTGCTAACATTTATCTTGTAGCTGAAGGCAGGAGCGAACCAGATCGGTGGTTCCGCGAAAGCCACACTAGCCACACGGGAGAGGTCCCTATTCCAAAGGGCAGTTGAGGGGGTTGAGGAAGATGTGAACAAGTGCCTCCCAGGTAATCCTGAGCAGCGACAATTCTCTATTGGTATCATAGAGTTGCCGGTACACTTTCCTCCTTGGAGATGGACGACTATCGCGTCCTTGAAATCCTGAAGAGCTTGTATTTGCCGCCACATCTCCTAGAATTCATTTGTAATTTAGTATATCAACCTGAAGACGCTGAGTTTGTAATCTTCGACTGGGATCGGAATGGATCCCGGTGCTTTCCCGCCGGAGTGCTGATGTGCAGGTTTGATAGTTTTTTTTGCAGAGAAGGCGAGAGGCCTAGGTCGTTGGTCGCTCCCACTTGGACGAGCCGGTCGATGGCGCCGTCGGAGATCGGGAATGGGCGGTTGGAGACACTTTTGACCCCCTCGGCCCAGCACATCACGGTCTGTGATCTCTTCGTCAATAATGTTGTTCCACCGGAGCTGAGAAGCCGCGTAGTTTCTTTGGTTGTGGTGCCGTAGACCGCCTTGATCGACGGGAAGAAGTTTTTTTCATTTCGGTCCGTATGTCCCTGTATTGCTTTGGCCTTTCGAGTCATCCAGGTGCCCTGCCTCTCTCGCAACCTTTTGTGCACGAGGCGGCGACACTTGAAGAATGCCGAATTGCTTACGTAAATCCGAGGTCAATGTAGGTTTGTCCAGTCTGTGGTTTTCGGCGAGCAGATTGTTGATACTAGCATTGTTTTCATCGAAAACCTTAGTGCTGTTGACGTGCGCATCCGAAAACACTGAAGACACTGGACTTGATAGCATTCCTCAGCTGAAACCACGATTCTCTGCAGTAGCGTCTTCATCTGGAGGTTGTTCATATTCAAACTGTTTGGTCAGTTAATTGTTGAAATAAAAGCTGCAAGCGGACAGATTTGTCGGAGCAGTACTCAGCTTATCTTGTGGTCGCTTTTCCCACGGTCTCCTATGCGATTGTAGACGGAGCCTCATCTCAGAGATTAAGAGACGGTGGACAGCCTAGCCGTCGGCGTCGCTAATGACATTCGCGGCCAAAACGTCGTATCGATGTCGTCTCCGAACGAGAGCATAGTCCAGCAGATGTCAGCGCCGCCATCGGAGGTGCATCTAGGTCGACATTTTCCGCATCAGAAAGCGGAAGAAAGTGCTGACTAACAGGAGCCGGTATTCTACTTGGGCACATAGCGTGAGAAAGCCGTTCTAGTTGCAGCCGGTTATCCCATGGAGACTCTGTATTCCCTCCAGACGGCATTGTCTGTCTCAACACGGAAACTGGACTCGCTAAGGACGATCAGGTTGTCTGCCTTCGGTACAGTCCTCGTAGTGTTTATTTGTTTCCGTCGGCGGCGCTGGTCATTGAGGGGCGCGGGCGCTTGCGATCGTGACAGAGTTGGTTCCCCGAATAGTCAGGAGCAGGCTTATGCGGCGGTCGCTGATACCTGGCGGGAGACAGGACAGTCGTCCCATGAGATAATTCTGAATGGTAAAGGCAACGAAGACGTTGCGTCGCTCTGCAGTTGAGTAGCCACCACAGACGTATGTGTAGCCGACACCCATTTCTGCCGATCGCCATTGTCCAGAGACGCGAGTTTGACTGAAAGAAGCTATATTCGGCTGGTAGCGCGCAGGCCCTTGGGTGAATAGGGCTGTCCTCCGCTCGGGCCGGTTACTCCTTGGACTGTCTAAAAGGGAACAAGAATTTCAGAATGCCCGAGTGGGTAGACCCACTTTGTCAGCATGTGGGATGGGGCGAGGAGCAGGGGTGCTTTTTGCTGTGAATAGTTTTGTTCCGACCGCAAACTTTTCATCTACGCGCATGGCATACTTGCAGATGGCGAGATTTCCCACCATCTGTTTCGAACATATTTCTGTAGTCTTTCCTCCCACAGACCCGTAGGCAGTGCTATCCCTAGATAGGACTGCTGATACATCCCCGATGGCCACTGGACTTCACTATGGGTAATGGCTTTCTTTAGTGGAAAGCAGCTCGAGTCAGCCTGGGCCGCATACGGGGTCGCGTGTTGATATCGATCTAGGACTTTTGAGAATGCGAAGACAGGAGAAAGGAGGAGAGGAAATGTAAAACTAAGGGAGGGAAGGGAGTGTAGTCAAGAGAATAGAGGAAAGGCAGTGAGAAGTGAAGTATATATATATATGGATATAGGCAAAAATGCTGACCCCAGGTGTTAATATGGAAGAGGAGGATGAGGCGATCTCTGGGGAAGAAGGTTTATTCATCTGACGTTTCGTGTTCACACTCGAGCACATCTTCGGAGATAGGCTGAGCGAGAAATACAGGGTTTAAATAGGCCATTTGCACTCTCACCCGATAGGTTCGTCCCGTTCGCTTCTCGTTGCCCCCCCTCTCGCGCGTAGATGGTGCGTGACGGCCTCGTATGGCGCTGGCAAATCGATACTTCGGTTGATAGAGTTCGTGTCTGATTTCCAGGCCTCGATTACTTCCCTCGCCAGTTTGCTTTCGGCTCGGCCGAGCACCTGGACGCCGTCAAAGTCGAACTTGTGATTGTTTTCCAGGCAGTGCATGGCGACATGCGATAGTACGTCCTTTCGCCTTACGGCCAAAGTGTGCTCATGCATGCGCGTTCTTAGGCGTTTGTCGGTCATGCCACAGTAGTTGGCTGGACAGTCCAGACATTTGACGCGGTAAATAACGCCTGACGTGTCTGCAGGTGGTAGCCGGTCCTTGGGCTGCATGATTAAGCGGCGGATGGTGGCCTCCGGTCGGTGACCAACGCCCACGCCTAGCGGCCTTAGTATGCGCTCAGTGGCTTCGGAGACGTTACTCACGTAGGGCAAGACACGGAAGATTTCTGGTCTTTGTTTCTTCTCATCGTCCGTCTTCGTGTGCCTTCGGTACAAGCATTTGTTCACAAAACTGCGTGGATATCCATTGGCAAGGAAGAGGCGCCATAGGGTTTTACGCTCCCGCAGCTTCTCGGCTTCTGTGCTGCAGTGTGTGTGGATGCGGCGAAAAAGGGTCCGGACACAACTGCGCTTATGCGACAGGGGGTGATTGCTGTTGTAATGAAGAATTTTCTCCGTGTCTGTCGCCTTTCGAAAGACACCAGTCTGGAGGGTTCCGTCTTCCTGCCTCGATACCTGGACGTCGAGGAAAGGGAGTACTCCGTTATTTTCTTCCTCCATGGTAAATTGGATTTGTGGAAAAACTGAGTCCAATTCTCTTTTAAAGTTGTCTTTCGCGTCTCGGTGTAAGATGACAAAGGTGTCGTCTACGTAGCGCATCCAGAATTTTGGTTTGTATGTCTGGAAGACCCGGGTTTCCAGTTCCTGCAAGACCGCCTCAGCCAGGTAGCCGGAGATTGGGGACCCCATTGGGGCTCCTTGGATTTGCTCGTAAATTTGGCCGTTAAACGTGAAGTACGTGTGTAAACAGTAGTCCAGTAGTTCCATCGCGTGCCTCCTCTTAAAAGGTTTTCCCTCTTCGTCGTACCTTTTCTTCAGTAGGTCATCGACAGCTCCCATGGCCAATTCTTTAGGGATGGAGGTGAATAGAGAGACGACGTCAAAAGATACCATTATTTCGTCGGGGGCTATTGTGACGTCTTTTAGTCTTTCCAGGAAGTGTGTTGACGATACAGCTGTGTGTTCTGAGCCGTCCGTCAGCTTCTTCAAATGCTTGGCAAGCCATTTAGCCAGTCCGTATGTAGGCGTGCCTTTCAGCGCCACAATGGGCCGTAGGGGGACATTTGGCTTGTGGATTTTCGGCAAATCATAAAAGCGCGCTAGGGCAGCATCTTGGGGTTTCATTTGTCTCCAATCCTTTTCTGATATTGCCTTTTCTTTCCTCATCTGGTTCAGGCTCTTGTTGATTTGGCCTACCAGTGCTTTCATGGGGTCGGAGTCGATGACTTTATACGATTGTTCGTCATTTAGTAGCTGCTGCGCTTTGGTAACGTACTCCGATTTTTCTAGCACTACGGTTGCCCGCCCTTTGTCCGCTGGAACAATGACAATTTATTCGTCCCTCTTTAGTTCCTTGATGGCCTTTACCTCTGCCGGCGGGATGGTTCGGCGAGGTCTGTGGGACATGATGAGGGACGCGACTCGTTGGCGAATCGCGTTCTTTGAGTCCTCCGTGGTATCAGTTTTTGAGAGTGTCGCTTCTAGTGCAGCAATGAAGTCCACTGGCTGTGCGTCTCCTGTGTTGTAACTGGATTCATGTTGAAGAACTTTAACTTGGTCCTCTGTCAGCTGTTTGGATGACAGGTTGTGGACGGATGACGGTCCGGGTGCCGTTGATTGTGCGTGTCTTAGAGTACACATTTTGTTTAGGAGTTGGGTCTTTTTCTTATTTCGCTCCTCGTTCACTTTAATCAAGATCCAGCTCTCCAGGTTTCGCAGTGTTTCCGTCTCCAGATATGATGCACATGCTGTTTTCGCCCTTTCGATTTCCTTGCCGTATTTCCGCAGACGAATGTGGCATTCGTTGATGAGGGTTCTTAGTAGGCGTCGGCTGCAGCTTCTGGCGACCTCACGAACGAAATCGGTTCTAGCTGGTGGCCTTACAGAGACGCTCCTCGGCATAATGTCTGATCTCAGGCAGTTGTGCAGAAAGGCCAATTGCTCCCGTGTAGATCCCTGTCTACAGGAAAATAACTCCCAATGCCGTGCTTGGCGAAGCGCTTCGCGCCCGGAAGTCTCATGGATATGGGCAAAAATGCTGACCGGAGGCCACCATCCGCCGCTTAACCATGCAGCCCAAGGACCGGCTACCACCTGCAGACACGTCAGGCGTTATTTACCGCGTCAAATGTCTGGACTGTCCAGCCAACTACTGTGGCATGACCGACAAACGCCTAAGAACGCGCATGCATGAGCACACTTTGGCCGTA
>CACRXP010001479.1:22296-44160 GCA_902702965.1 Spirometra erinaceieuropaei | reverse complement strand
ATGTGCAAAAGGTAATGATGGGGTGATGGATGAATGATGGGATGCGTGTGCGGGGGATGTGTGCCGGTTTCTTCAGCCCTATCCAGGATGAGTAATAGCTTCGGTGGTTTTTGTTGTTGTTGTTGATGTGTTTTTCGGGGTTGTTGTTGTTGGTGTTGTAGTTGTTTGCAAGGTTGTAATTTTTCTGTTGTCGCCGAAAGCAACCGAGGGTCGTTTGGCCTCGGTGTTCATCGGGCGAGAAATGGAGTGGCTAATCCGAATGTGCTGTTCTTTGCCAGACAGAGAGTGCCTTTGGTATTTTTTTGTTAGGACAATATGTTGCGAAGGCAGTGGTTGCGTGTTTCGGTAGCTGTAAGAGTTGAGAAGTGACGCTTTGTGAGTAATGTGAGTTGTGGTTAAGGCTGTTGGTGTTTGTTCAGAGTTTGTGCCATGTGCAAAAGGTAATGATGGGGTGATGGATGAATGATGGGATGCGTGTGCGGGGGATGTGTGCCTGTTTGTTTAGCGCGACGGTGGATGATTTGTATTTTCGGTTGTCGTTGTTGTAGTAGTTGTTGTTGTTGTTATTGTTGTTGTTGTTGTTGTTGTTGTTGTTGTCGAGGTTGGTGTTGTTGTTAATGTAGGGGTGTCCAGCAGTGGGTTCACGTGATGGTCGTGGTGGTCGCTCACTTGCTCGCAGGTGAGACGACGCCTGGCTTCCTAGGATGAGATGTAGTTTGGGTCGTTGTTGCTGTTGTTGTTATCGAGGTTGTTGTTGTTGCTGTTGCAGTTGTTTGCGTGGTTGCAGTTTTTCCGTTGTCGCCGTAAGCAACCGAGGGTCGTTTGGCCTCGGTGTTCATCAGGCGAGAAATGGAGTGGCCAATCCGGATGTGCGGATTTTTGCCAGACAGAGAGTGCCTTTGGTGTATTTTGTTGTGAGAATATTTGGGGATGTGTCGGTTGTGTGTTTGGGTAGTTGTAGGAGTTGAGAAGTGACGCTTTGTGAGTAATGTGAGTTGTGGTTAAGGCTGTTGGTGTTTGTTCAGAGTTTGTGCCATGTGCAAAAGGTAATGATGGGGTGATGGATGAATGATGGGATGCTTGTGGGGGGGATGTGTGCCTATTTCTTCAGCCCGACAGAGGATGAGATGTAGTTTCGGTGGTTGTTGTTGTTTTTTTGTTGTTGCCGTTGTTGTTGTTTGCGAGGTTGTTTTTCCGTGGTCGCCGTAAGCAACCGAGGGTCGGTTGGCCTTGGTGTTCATCAGGCGAGAAATGGAGTGGGTAAGCCGAATGTGCGGATCTTTGCCAGACAGAGAGTGGCTTTGGTATTTTTTTGTTAGGACAATATGTTGCGAAGGCAGTGGTTGCGTGTTTCGGTAGCTGTAGGAGTTGAGAAGTGACGCTTTGTGAGTAATGTGAGTTGTGGTTAAGGCTGTTGGTGTTTGTTCAGAGTTTGTGCTATGTGCAAAAGGTAATGATGGGGTGATGGATGAATGATGGGATGCGTGTGCGGGGGATGTGTGCCTGTTTGTTCAGCCCTACCCAGGATGAGTAATAGCTTCGGTGGTTTTTGTTGTTGTTGTTGATGTGTTTTTCGAGGTTGTTGTTGTTGGTGTTGTAGTTGTTTGCAAGGTTGTAGTTTTTCCGTTGTCGGCGTATGCAACCGAGGGTCGGTTGGACTCGGTGTTCATCAGGGGAGAAATGGAGGGGCTAAGCCGAATGTGCGGCTCTTTGCCAGAGGGAGAGTACTTTTGATGTGCTTTGTTAGGAGGTTATTCTGTTTTGCTGGGCTTTTCGTTTTCGTTGTTGTTGTTTTTCTCTGTGGGCTCTGAACTTATTCCGAATTGGTCTTCGAGCATTGGGTTACGTTAAGGAGCTGGATTGTTTGACAACTTGTGTTTACCCATTGCAGGACTTCGGCCGCAATGTGTCGGAGTCACCTCGTCTGGTGTATCTTTCAGCGACGGATCCTTAATCGACAAAATGCGCGCTCATGTGAGCCTTTTCGCTTACGGTTTTGTTGAGCCAGGCTTAGAGCCGATCTCTTCGTTGCCTGCGGACGGCCTGTGGCGCTGTATCGATATCATCTACTCAGAGCTCACGTGCAAATGACGAATATCGTTCCGAGCCTACTTTAGCCGTCTTTGTTGGATGTCTGAGGCCATCCTTGGTTGCTCTTTGTGTCAACAGAAATGGCATTAGTGTTCTTCACGCGACGGATTTTTTCCAGACAATAATATTCAACCACATCCAGCTGCCGTTACTTTTCCACCCACTCAACCCAGCATTGACGACGACGGGGCTACTGATGGGATGGATACTCGGTAGAAGCCGATCTGTTATTTCGATGTAGCTATCGCGTTTTAATCGGAAACCCCGCAAATAGCTTTAACTCTGGGAGATCTCGTGCTTTTATGTTGTATGCACCGAAGGCCACTTGACCTCTGCATTCGATAGGTGGGAATCGTACGGAAATTTATATTCTACTGGTTTCGGCCCCCTGCACCGATAATTTCGTGTTTTTATTTGCTTTATTTTGTGGGTCATTAGTCTGACCCGCTTAAGTTGGTGTGGGTCTGTACACAGGGCTTTACGATTCCGACAGGGGTCTGAGCTACCGCGTGGAATAAGGAAGTCTAGTATAGTTTTCACAGCTGGCCGGTTTGGAATGAATGTGTACACTAACTTTAAATAAAGGAACACTATGATTGCATCCATTTCTTCGGCAGGCCTCGATGAATTTGAGGTATTTTCTCGCTTAAGTGCCGGTAGTTGAGGGGTCTAAAGATAAGATGATTCTGCATAACAACTGCTTTGCTAATCCATGCGCTGGTGCAATCCCTGGGGATGTTGACTTTGTGCACTTCTGGAAGACCATAGGATCTCGTCCTTGTGGAGTCCGTGGAATTATTGTTTTACCGTGAGGCTTGTCTTTTTCGAGTTCACTGTCCCCCCCCCCCCTTTACCTGACGGGTTGCGGCCGGTTAGGACCAGTGTTGAGCATAGCTTCTTAATTCTGATTGCCGTCATTTTTTAAGAAGCTCAAACGTTTAAGTGCTGTCCTTAAAGCTAGGTTAGTTAAATTCGACCAAACCCGAAAATTGGTTTCGTTAAGCCTTGGCTGGTTATTTCTTTAGTCGCTCCGTCCAATTGAAAATGGCGTAGTACTGGATCTGCAACGGGTTATAGTCATCGGTTACTGTTTTTCTCCGCTACCCCGTTTCGTAGAATTGGCCTTTTTCGTCAAGCTTTGCTGGTCCTACTGATTGCTACGCACTTAGGTGTTTCAGACTCTTTTCGTCCCTCCATTTTTTAGGGCGCTGGCTTCCAGCCGACTTGGCTGCTGTTTGGCTGCCGCGACTCGCACTTTGATCTCCTCTTTCCGACCACGTTATTGGATTTCCTACGTGATGGGACTCTAGGCCATCTTTGTCTCTGCTTTTCACGCCGTCCATCCCAGGCTGATTCAGCCGTTAACCCACCTCTTGCACCCCATCTTCGCGACCTCCTTGGCCACGCCTGCTTGCCGCAGAAGTGCAAGTATGTTCAGGAATGCATGCTGGCGGCTGATTGCCGTATGGCTGCACCTGGTGCCTGTGAATGCTCTGCAGACGTTGCTACTGCCTTTTCCGATCTCTCCATGCAGGAATCGGCGCGCAGTCGCCCGTCACCTTCCCACGCCGATCAGCTGACCCATCTGGTCATGGATTGTGGGGCCCACATTCGGGTATGAAAACTTCCTCTGGCTATTATTAATATTGCCCTTCCATCTCTAATCCTGCGGGAACTATGTTGGCAGGCATGTGTCAGCGCCCATAATTTTTTCATCTTTTCACAGATTATTAATAGCTTTTCTTGCATAACCCGCGGTTTTGGACCACTAGACCTTTCCTTTACAAACTTTCGTAATTGCTTTGTTGGGTGAATATCTCGAACGGTCTAGAGGGTCATGCTGGAAGTCCTTATTCTCTCTCTTTCCCCCCTCCTTCCGCCATAACCGCCACAATTAGGTTTCATAGTAACGGGGTTTATTCTGTCGTGTCTTCCTGCCCCAACTCAGGTGTTCCGTTTGCGCACACTTCGGAGTCATCAGGACATTAAGTCAATTTTTAAGTGACTTTATTGGTTTCGAATTCTCCTCCACGATCAAAACGTATCACTCATCCGCAATGTGTTAATGCCTGCTTTTACTATCGCAGCGCCTTCTGCTCATTGTTTTTAACCGAGAAAGAATTCGACTTTGCTCACTGTCTTCTTGTGGGATTTTTAACATCTAAATAAACTGTCTTTCCCGCGGTTGTAGGTGTGCGGCGACGCCAAGGGCATGGCACCCGCAGTTGCCTCCGCCTGGGCTGCCCTATTCGCACTTCGGTTGGCCACAGGGGGCGTGTGCATCGACCCGTCCAAAGTTCAAACACTGACGCCGGAGGAGATCAAACGAGGTCAAAGTTACCTGGCCATGTTAAAGCAAGAGCATCGCTATATTGAAGACGTGTGGCGTTAGGGTTTAGCTAAAGGGGACAGAACCTCGACTTAACTTATTTGCTCCAATAAACGTGGTCTCTGTCTTTTCTGCACCTTTTCCGGTTTCGCCTCTGAAGACTTTGGGTTGTTCTTTGCTCAAATCACCTGATAGAGTTCTAGTACGTCCCACCATGGGCGGACTAGTGCAGCATCTTTCTTTCCACTCTAACACCAGCCGAGTTCCAAAGGCAAGATTCCAGACGACCGGACATTGGCCTAGGTGCAATGAGTGGCAAAACTAAGTAGCCTGTCTACGCCCGCCAAACGCCACCCGCGCCAGACTTTATCTGGGAAGCGTCTCGCGCGTGAGTGCCACAGAAGATACGGTAAGGAGCCATTAAAAACAGACCCACAGTCCTAATTACAATCGAATTATTCCACTCTTTCGCAATACAACAAGCTACGGCCGGGCGCCTTGATGGGTTTACAGCACGTTCGACGGCCGATAGTGGGGGAGATAACGGCCCTATCTGAACTGCGACCTCATCTGAGTGATCTAAATCCATAACGTATTCCTATCATGCCGAGTTTTTTTCGCGAAAGGCATGGGGGACAGTTAGCTATGCGCTGATGGTTATGATAGGCCTTGTTTTTCATTATTCGGACAAGTTAGAAATTATCAAATCACCACTGGAACGACTGAGCTTCGTAACTCTGCTCCCATAAATGACCTCTCAACGCCAGCGAGGAAACAATGTATTCTGTCTTACGTTTTGCATGTCTATTCTACATTATTCCTTGCTGCTATCCACCTTCTAAAAGCGCTAGTTTTGTGACCTCAACCGCCAGACGGCTTCTGTTGTTGGCGAGTGGTACTACCGAGCAGGGAGACTCTGCTGATTATTTCTGGCATATTTGCTGTCATTGGCTAGCGACCACTCAGCTGCAGGCCGCGAAGGTCAAAGATTTGGGCGGAGGTCAGTTTCTAATCTAAAATCACGATCGACATGTGGTCCGCAGCTCATCTGATAGGACCTGTGGCTACTTGTTTCTGGTGAACTGACTTGGGGTTCAACCACTTGTTTTCACGGTCTAAGGTCGGGTTGCAACTAGCCTGGGCTAGCATCCTTCTCCTTCTGGTCAGCACTTGCCGGGTTCTGCTCGCTCGTTGTCATACCAGCGTTGGCGGGACCTTAGATTGGAGCTCAAGGACGAGAGGGAGGGGTTCGTCGTTCGTCCCGCTACCGGCGTAGGTCAGTGAGCGTCACTCTACGATCACCACGAGACCTAGTTTGTTTATGAAGTAGGACTGGAACACGTTGTTTTTGCGCATTCGTCCACAGTATGCGCAATCAAGCATGGCGCCTGGCCTCATCGCACTTGGCACTCATCATCATTGAAACACTCAGGACAGGATATAGATGTGGGCCTCCCGCAGGGTAGTTGGACTCACGTGCAGGCCACCACCGCCCCCATTCCATGGTGGTCCTAGTTGACCAAAGTAGACTAAGCGATGGTTTAGCAGGTGGCAACCTGGAGTTACTGACACGATGAGATACTGAGCTGAATATTAAGCTCATGGTGGTTTGAAACCATTCTACCAAGACTAGTGCTAGAGTAGGTCATTTGCGATTTGGCCCGAGGCCAAGACTGCCGTATGTTCTTTTGGATATGCCGGCATATGTACCTATCACCTATGAGGTTTGTCCACCAAAGAAAACAGAATTCTGAAAGTGGTAGCGACTAGTTAAATCTTGGCAACAGAAATCCAGCTGACAGTTGGACTGTAAAGCGAGAGTAGGCCCGTCGGTTAAAGTCGAGCAAATGACTGAAATATCAATTTAGAATAGTGGGCACCTAGGAGACTGGATTGGGGCAACAAGAGATTACAGGGACTTGTCCCTTCGGACAATGAAACTTGTAAAACATTTCCCTAACACCCCGAAATTTGCCAAAGGGGAAACAATGAGCCTGTCAGAGAATTCAGTGGTATGGGGGAGGAAGAGAACAGTTTTATCTTCGTTTCAACCTTCCGAACTCGGATATATATATCACGATCACTAATCGTTAGGGGAAGACAGTGAGAAGTGCAAAATTTCTATGTGAAGTTAATGGTTAGATATCCTCTCTTTCATGGAATGGCGATCGCAGGCGGCCCATGGAATGGCTGACGTAGCGGTTCGTGCCAATGCTGAAAAAAAGAATGGACTCGTTTACATGGTGCAGGGAGAGATAGCAGAGTGATTCTCAGCGACATCGACTAATGACGGCTTGAAACACTGAATGCAGCTGTCCGCGTGCGTCTGAGTAGTATTAGTGGTCAGACGCATACCTTTAGCGTGTCTGAAAGGCTCAGAAGTGTCTATAGCCATTGCAATGTGAACTCACCTCATTTCCGTGTGCTGGAGAGGGACAAGAGAGCAAATTTTCATTTTTTAAGAGCTCGGAATTTCCCAGTTTCATGTTTCGGAAGGAACTTTTGCAATTCTTTTATTAATGCTCTTTAAATGGTACGGTGTCGAAATCGTAACTTTTCAGATGAGGAGTTATATGTGGTTGAGTTTGTCCGAGGTTGCGGATAGGCAGGGATGAATTCTAAATGACCATGGAGGGGTGACTGGTCATTGACTTTACTTGATTTGACCTGGCACACTGGTCGGGCGCTTAACAGCCAAGCAAGTATTGTAATACTGACTGCAGTTGCAATTACCGCTGAGTTTTACATAATTGTGTCAATTTATTCACATCTGCTACGACAAGATACTATTATTGTTATTATTGCTATTATCGTGTTGGTACTTGATTTCGGCTACAGCCATGATGAGAAAGTTGGGGAACGCAGGCGATCTAAGTTGATTTCGATGTATATCTGTGGCACACGAGGTTCGTTGTAATTACAGTCAGCGCGGAATCTCCGAACACTAGGTCCGGTGTTGTAAGTTGTATAAATTCTTAAGCGCTGTGGAAGATCTACGTTCAAACAGCAAGAGGCTGAATGTATATATTAAAACTCACGAAGGAGTGTAAGGCGATGGCCTGTAGGGGGCTGGCATATTTGT
Source organism: Spirometra erinaceieuropaei (assembly GCA_902702965.1). Taxonomy (NCBI): domain Eukaryota; kingdom Metazoa; phylum Platyhelminthes; class Cestoda; order Diphyllobothriidea; family Diphyllobothriidae; genus Spirometra; species Spirometra erinaceieuropaei. The sequence continues at coordinate 36,658 of CACRXP010001479.1, read as the reverse complement.
AAGCCTTATTTCGGAGAGCATGCGTTCCTTCTCGAAGCGCTCTGTTGACAGACTCCTCGAAAGCCGTGTGGCCTCCCTTTCCGTCTCAGAGAGGCGTTCGTACAATCTTTCTACTTCGCGTTGTTGTGATTCGGCCCTCTCTTCAGCGTTCACAGCTCGTTCTCTCAGAAGGATGATCTCATTGGTCTTTTCCTTGAAGTCAAAAGAGAGAATTATCTGTTCTCAGTATTGACGTAAACTCGCCGGTTTGAGATGGCGGCCCATACACCTTGGTGGGACCCCAAGGATCCCATGGTCTGGAATTAGACCTATATTTGTGTTCTCCATCATGAAATTTTAAGACCGGAGTATAGGCCGGAGTATAGTATTGCCATACTAAGGGCGCTAAGCTTACGGAACCGGTGGCTATATTGCTCTATGTGTAGGGCGAATAAAGTGCCCGAAAAACACCCTAATGGATAAAAGTACCAAAAATCGCGTGATTGCACATTTCTTGTTAAAAGGAAGTAAAAGTCTACATTATTAAGATTGCTCGGAGCGAGGCCTGCCAATACAATTCCAGGTCACAGTACAACTTTGAATCGGCGAATCTGTTGGTCTTATTACTAGTAAAAAAATCAACTGTACACACAAATCCAACTCTCCCCAAGCAGTAAATGGATCACCAACAGATAGGACTTACGGCAACCCTTAATCAAACGGATATAGTGTATAAATGTAAAGGTGAAAAAATGATGTGCTTGCGGTGGCATACGCAGTTTACTGTTACAGGAAATGTCGGGTAAAATTCAGGAAATAATGTCCAACAAATACAATGCAAATTACCCCCCAAATCCCTAATAGTAAAATCACCAACAGTTGAAAACACAGCCTGTAAATTTAAAAATGAGACGATCGCAGGAAGAGTAGAAATCACACGGTGCCAACGACCTCAACGGTGTACCATATTAAAGGAGTACCTAACAGATGCCCAAATAGTATCCTTAAGTATCATCTTAAAATGACCCCAACGACACGCAGAATTCAGGGAATATCCTTATGTAAAACCGAGATCCTTTATTTTACTGTCAGGCAGAAATGGAAAGTATAAACACAGGAGGAATAGAGCAGTGTTTCCTGGGGATCCAATTTCGCTGCCACCCGCTAACCATGTAACCCAAGCTCGATTGTTATTACACCGTACTCTAGTACATCGATCCGAACTACTCAGTGAAAATAAGTAGGAACAATATGAGCAGAAATATTTAGGGTGGGGTGGTAATAAATCTTTTACAGTCGAAAACTCAAATGCTTTGGTCAAGTTTCCACGAATAAATTATTATTTTACCAAGACGACTGCGTGATGACATCTTGAATGAACAAATGTTTGTGTTTTATATGTTCATCAGTGTTCCGGTCTTGTCGGAGGAATTTTTGGTGTTTTAAGGCATGCCCAAGCTCCTCGGTTAATTTTCTCATCATTACAGGGCCTATGCAAACAGTTGAAATACTGATAAAACCTTTTCTTCGTTTAGTTATTTCCGAAGTCCACGATCCCCCCAGACAACTGTTTTGCCACGAAATGAAGCGGTTGAAAACCCAAAATTATTTTCTACCTGCGCGTCCATCGCAACAGCGTGCTCTTTCTCTTTGCTGGATTGAAGAAGTACGCGCAAGTTCCGGGCGTTCTCCCTTTCTGTCGCCAGCTGGTCCTTCAGCCGCGCGAGTTCAGCCTCATTGTCATCTAACTGGGCACGCAGCTGTTCCACATCAATTTGACAGTGGGTGGACTCGCGATCGGCGGCAGCTTTGGACGCTTCAGCCCGAGCAACTGCCTCGCGCAGTCGTGAAATCTCCATCGTCAAGGCATCGATTTCGGAGCGGGCCAGGCGAGCATTTTCATTGCTCTCATAGGCCGCCTTCGACGTACTGGCTGCCTAGAATTTTGCATGAGAGGGAGAGCTCAGTAGAACAGGAACGGGATGGCTAATGTCATGAAGTTCATTGACAGCAATAGTTTACGGGGCTTGAGGGCACTCATACCTGCGCCATGTAAAAAACCTAATTGGGTCTTTTCCTGTTTTCTTTCTTCAAGCCAATGTTCGCACAGGAAAAGTCAAACAATCGCTTTTATTTTTCGCAGAATAAAATTAAATTCATAGGTTAGACCAAGTTGCACCTCCTCGATAAGCCACCAACCGTTTCTGTGGACAGACGTGAAGCTTTGTAATCTAGCACGGAAAGAGGTTAGGTTAAAAGCACTTTGACGATGCGTTCCAGAACCATACAAACCTTTCTTGTCCTCCGACTTCACTGGTGGCAGAGGAATCGCCACTTCGCCGAACGTTCTCACCTGCCATGCGCGTTCGCGGATCAGCAGCTAGCACGCTACCTTCCCCCACACCGAGTTCCGCCGTCCAAAATCAGCGAGGGGTCTGCCCACGATGGCTTTCAGAGGTTAGCTAATTGGAGCGTGCTACGTGGACAACGACGTGCCTGCTAGATACGCCACCCTGAAGGGAAGGTCCGAGGAGACGATCTACGTACACCGAATACGTAGTGGTACTTCTGCTCTCCACATGTCGTCCCCGTCTGTCTACTAACAGCATCTTACTGAAGGACGTAAAGTGAGTGACCGATCTCATGAAATGCTGGCTGAAATTCTGAAATGCGTTCTCAATTAGGAGGGATTACTTAGGCGCGGTTGTAATACTGATTATCATGCGGCATAATCCTATAATATTCCGGATCTGGCCAGATGTCAGCTTTAAAAAACACTGCTTTTCAATCTCCTGTAGAAACCGTACTCGGTGAAGAGAGACGACTTAAGTAGCATGTATTTTCCCATTGATTTTCGGTGGTCTTGGAAATTCAAATATTCTTTAAAGAAAATACAAACAAAATATGCCTTCTTTCAATTGCTTGATAGAGAATCACGTCACCTATATTTTGCACTCGACGAAGTAGTATAATTAGGTTTTAAAAAGTGTTCTAATTGCCGAATAATTTGGAGCCTGATCAGTCGTTGCACCAGCGCTTAGTGATTTCAGTCTACAAGGTGCATGCGTTCTGAGTAAAGAAAATCATATATTCTTCTACGTCTCTAAGAAGATAGCATACAGAGTCCATTAAAATTTTGCAATGGATACGAACTGTGTTGTACATTTCATGAGGAGCAGTGGTAAGAATACAGGTACAATGTTATATTTGTGGACATTTTACGGTCTTGAGAAATCTCATAATTAGAAACTTTTTAAATACCTAATGATACTCCTTCATCGAGTATAAAATATAGATGACGTGATTCTCTATCAAATGACTGAAAGAAAGCCTATTTTGTTTGTGGTTTCTATAAAGTATATTTGAATTTCCAAGACCACCGAAAATCAATGGGAAAAATGCATGCTACTTAAGTTGTCTCTCTTCACCGGGTACGATTTCTACAGGAGATAAACAAGCAGTGTATTCAAAAGCTGATATCTTGCCAAGTCAGAAATATTATAGGATTATGCCGCATGATAATCAGTATTACGACCGCGCCTAAGTAATCCTCCCTAATCGAAAACGCATTTCAGAATTTCAGTCAACATTTCATGGGATCGGTCACTCACTGTAATAAAATGAATTCCAGCGAGTATGCCTAGGGGTTTTATGACGTGATAGAAGGAGCACAGTCTTGCTTGACAGTCTGCCCGATTGGGTCCCTTGTAGCTTCTTTCTTGATAACGTCAACCAACTAATCAAAATAAATCATAAGAATTAACCTTCTTTGGCAACCATATTGCTTGCTTAAGTAACCGAGGACGACATCGGGCCTCCAGTCAGGCAGGCCATCGTCACTGTAATAGAATAGGCCTTGGCTCACACTTCAATTGCACCTACTCCCTGATGAAACATCAAATCGCTTTAAACTATCGGCATTAGTGATGGCAATCCACACCGAAATTTAATGACCATGTTGCACACTTTATAACTGGCATTAATTCAAGTGCTAATACCGTGTTGTATGATCGACCATTTCACTGTCTAAAAATCTCATAAATAGAAATTTGATTAAGATTGAAAGTTATTCCTTCAGGCATAAACCTTGAAGAAGGCGTAATTTGCTACCAAACGGGTACGAGAAAGAGTACTTTTCTGGGTTCTCTCTATAAAATATATTAAATTTAAAGAGGCATCGACTATATGGAGAAAGGCATGCTAATTAAGTAGGCGCTTTTTGGGGGGTGCAGTTTTTACAGGCGCCCGGAAGGAAACTTGCCGAAGAGTCAGCACCCTGACATGACTGAAATAAGTCAAGATTATGCTGTGAGGTAATACAGCGACCTCATTCAAGTAGTCTTTTCGAATCGAGGACGCATTTCAGAACTTCGGTTAATATTTCATGAGGTAGCACATAAACACTATTTGGATGCTTTTGTCCTGTGTGGTTTAGGTCGTGCAGATTTTCCGCTTGTCGGACCGGTGCGCCAAAACGCATGGGTGTCTGAAGTCCCAGTATGATCAAAGCCTCTACTTTAAAACTGATGAAGGCAAGGTTTTCTAGGCCCTAATTGGGATTGGGTCATCGGGACCAGTATTTGTCTAATTAAAAAAACTTCTGTTATGATTGTGACTATTGCATTTCATTCATCGTCATCGACAACCTGACGGGATCCTTAAGTTAATGACTGCATGCCTATGCTCTCACAGAGAAACATGTTCACATCTTGGGAGTTTCCTATCTCACGCAGTCTGTATTAGCAGACGTTTTGGCGGGACTGACTTATATGGACACCAAAACGGGGAGTTGGAACAGGAACGCCAGCCCAAGTAGTAAAGGCGGGTCTGCGCATAATTCTGGAAAGGGCAAAATGTTCACCTGTCCTAACTTCAACAATGTCCCTAGTATAAAACCAGACCGTTGCCCTAATATTGGCCCTACCCCTACCCTAAACCTTAACTCTACAGTTAACACTAGCCCCGACATTAACCCTAAACCTGATCCTGACTTAAGTTACCGTTAACTTTAAATTTAGCCTTAAACATAATTCTGAATCTAGCCCTAACTCTGGTCTTAAACGTAACTCTTATTTCACTGCGAGTTTGTTCAGAGCCACCCGTATTGCTGGCGGCTCCTGTTCTCATCCTCTGTTTACGGAGCCACATAAGTCAGTCCTGCCGAGGTTTTTATGGTCAAGACTTCGGGCTGTGTCAAATCCGTAAATGCTTTAGCCTTTGAAATTCTTGCCCTTCACCAAATTTCCCCATCAATTTCTAGTAGAAAACGTTATAGCCCAACAAATTTCCAGAATCGGCTTCGACGTTCGTAGTCAGTAGTCTGATTTCACCAGTCTGAATCAAGTTGGGCTTATTCCGACTCAAGAAAGCGCGTGCGACCTTTTACGTTAGAGTACATTTTGGACCTACCCTGGCCTCGGCTGCAGTGAGGTCCGAGCGACATTGACTCAACTCCCGCTCCTTGGACTCGAGGGCATCGCGTTGGCGTGCCACTTCGATCTCGCGTTCCTCACATTCCGCGCGTATGGCCGAGATGCTGCCTTCTGATTTCTCCCAGCGTGAGCGCCAAATTTCGGCGTCCTCGTTGGCGGCACGCAGTTGCTCCGAGAGTAGTTCCCGCTCCCTATCACGTTCGGTCATAATGCGCTCCAGTCGGGCAATCTCGTTCAGGTACTCCTCCAGCCTCTGCTTCATGTCGTTGCGTTCATCAATTGTCTCCTATACAAAAATATCGGGAAGTTTGGTAAAGAGGCTGGTTAGTAGGTGCGCAAGCATAACGGATGATTTTTTTGGAGCTCTGCTCCCAGCCACCAGCATGAGCCGCAAATACTGAATATTTCAGTCTGACCGTCCATCGGTCGTTGTCTGAACTGAGGAGGTTCACATTCATACGCTCAGTGGTAGTACCTGTGAAAACGCGGCAAAGAGGCCCTAAAAATTAGGAGATTAAGTATGAAGTTCAAGTTCACAGAAGACAGTGGTAGTCAGCGTTACGGAGGAATTTTTTTACTGAGAGGAGTAGGAGTCAGTAGACGAAGTACAGTATCGTCTTTGGTTTGGCCTCAATGCCATGTCTTTCACAGATGCCTGGGAACTGTTCCTGTCCCATGTTGTGCAGACTTATCCTATTTAAAAGTGATTTTGTTTTGTAATAAACTGCCATAATGCGAATGCATGCCGTATATTCAGGTGTACGTGTGTAACGATGGGGAGGGTTGGGTAACAGCGACCATCGTCCATGTAACCTCCTGCGATGTTCGTTCAGCCAGTCCGTGTTAGGCCGTCGCGGAAAGTCCAAGTAGTGCGTGAAAGTAGGCCTGCAGCCGCTGATATAGCCTGAAGGCGTTTGAGTCCACTGTTAAAGGTATTATTTCTAGGTAACGGATTTTTTGGGTGCCATCTCCCGATTGTTACCAGCTGATCTTCTAGCTGTTTGGTCTCCTCGCCCTCCAATGATTGCTGATGTTTTGAGCAAGGGTTGTCTCACTTAATCAAGTCGCCCATTTGGTCGTCTGGTATGGATGTTTTTATGTGAATTAATCCTACGCTCCAGTCTTCTGCACTCGTCTGTGTGAACGTTTTCATGTCCATTACCAGCAATGCCTTAAGGCCAGCCAAATGGACCGCGGATCAGTACGATTGTACTTCTGCATGACTGAGATACTACGGAAGATAAGCAAGTGGTTTAAAGGAAGACGAAGGCACGATCACTGGGATGGCAGATTCATTGGCCTTAGCGTTCGAACTCGAACTGGAGTTCATCATCAGAGACGGCTAGAGTGCAACAACGTGTGAACATTTATACCGTTTTGCCGTGAGGAAGGGAGGGGACTACGTCCGTGGCTAGGTCTGGTTTGTGCTGCCTGGCCCACAATGGTCCTCCGGCGTGGTGACGGCGCTTTTACTTCGCGGCGATGTGATCTGCGCCACCTGGGTGCGTGGGCGGAGTGTGTGATAACACGCAGATAAATCAATGTGTCTATTGATAGAGTTGATGTCCAACACCCACGCCTCCAACAGATCGGCTGGACGCAGGTGAGCAGTCGGGCGTAGTCTATCAAATACCGTGTCATAACTGTCCTTGCCACCACACAGGCCAAACGGAACGACGTCTCACCTCACAAATACTTGAGCACAAATGGACCGTTCGGAGAGGCGACCCAATATCTCAAGTCGCCACTCACACGCTGGAGGAAAGCCATGAGTCCGACTTCGCCAACACGCGGATATTGGCGCGAACCGACAACGAGACGGGGCGGGAACTGTTGGAGGCCTGGGTGTCGGACATCAACTCTATCAATAGAAACATTGATTTATCTGCGTGTTATCACACACTCCGCCCACGCACCCAGGTGGCGCAGATCACATCGCCGCGAAGTAAAAGCGCCGTCACCACGCCGGAGGACCATTGTGGGCCAGGCAGCACAAACCAGACCTAGCCACGGACGTAGTCTCCTCCCTCCCTCACGGCAAAACGGTATAAATGTTCACACGTTGTTGCACTCTAGCCGTCTCTGATTATGAACTCCAGTTCGAGTTCGAACGCTAAGGCCAACGAATCTGCCATCCCAGTGATCATGCCTTCGTCTTCCTTTAAACAAGAATCTGAGATGCGCATATTCTCTCCCATTCGTGAAAAGCAAATGAACTTGTTCCAATCTGCCGTTAAAGAACGTATAACAGGGCATTCAAGATCTAGCGGAGTAAAAAGGTCTGGAACTAAACCCATTCATTGTTTAAATGAGACGTCTTTACGCGCAGCTGGAAAATATTTAATGAGCAGTACAGCGTGGTAGAGGGACTTTTACTGATTGGGTTACGGAAGGTGCCCATACCGTTGTGCTTTGGGGCCTAACATAAAGCCCCTCAGGCAGTCAAATAGCGCCTACAAGTATATGTAATTAAGGTGGTACCGACATAGACAAAGGAGACCATAATGGTCATTTATGGCTTAAAAACTGTCGTCAACCGATCTTACCTAAACCCAGGTTTGGGGACGACTGAGATTCAAAATCGGGCTCATTTGGTCATTTAACGTTAGTAATTCCAACGCCCTAACCATTCAGTTAGAGGATCTTTGTCCTGTCGGTTGTGATCTGGTAGATTAGCTATGGTGGTGGGCACTCACCGATTAGGTTACTGGACGTGTTAGTTCCGCTGTGTCATGGGGCTTAACCCAGAGCCCTTATCAGCAGTCGTGATGAGTTCACCCTCTATCATAGTTAATGCAACTGATCACAGCCGACAGGATAATGAGCCCCTAGCTCATTGGTTAGGCTGCTGGAATTAATGGCGCCCAATAACCAAATGGACCTGCGTCAGAAACTCAGGTGTCGCTAAACATGGGTTCCATAAGGCTGGCTGACGACGGAAATAACCATCCCGGTTCCTCTTTTCTTTGTCGACACCAATCCACCAAGCAACATAGTACATTAAGAGCAGGGTGCCTCAGCGGTCCCCGGCAGGAGCATAGTTCCGTCAGCTGCATACTGGAACTGCAAGTGCATATATTCTTTCAGGAGGACTTGTATAGATTAGAGTTCTACTACTTCACTGCCAATTATGAAACCTGAATTATTAACCATGAATTTTCGAGTTAATATTGAATACAGTTAGAACTCAAAGACTCATATTTGGATTGAATTATTCCAGTTGAATAAAAATGGAAAACCATAGTGAAAATTATACATCCGAACTAGGGAGTACTTCGCAGCCGACTGAGTTATTTCGGTAAGCGAATGCTCCGACTTAACGACCAGAAACATAAACTATACAAAAGTCGACCCACCCGAAGGCTTGACTGTAGACGATGCAGATCTCGGTTAAGGGCTGCGATCTCATCCCGACAACGGGAAACTTCTCTGTCAGCCGACTCGGCCTCACGCCGACTCTCACGCAGGCTGCTTTGAGCGGCGGCCAGCTCACTGCGCAGGGACTGCTGTTCAGCTTGCAACATCTGTACCTGTTCATCTTTTCGGGCGAGCGTGCGTGAGGCCTCCTCACTGGCCGCGAGCGCTTCCTTCACTTCCTTGCTTTGGGCAGAACGTTCGAGTTCAAGGTCGGCCAGTCGCTGATTAACCACCTTCAGATTGGCCTTGAGAATGACAGGGCATGGGTGACCTTTTAGGGGCAGCTAATGGAAATAACTGTGCAGAATGAACGCGCAGGTTTAATGCAACTCTGGAAAGAGGACAGCAAACGAACCTTCGTTCTACGTGCGAACCTCAAAATTAATCCAACTATACTGTGTAGTATGAATCAGTTCGCTCTTCAAACCACTTTTCTAATGAGCTGAATGTCAAATTTTACTCAGACAGGGAGATAGAGAATCAAATGAATTGTTTTCGCAGCAGTGCGCACTACTAGTCTGCCAGAGGGCCTTTTATGCTTGCAAGATAAACAAAAGTTTCGCCGCACTATACAGTGGATTCTGGTTGATTCGTCTACAGTGAGCCAAAACGTTTTGAAACGATCGGGTAGGTGGTGCGTTGACAGTGCACCTGGGCTGAATAAGTGATTTTAGCTGACGTCTTTGGGGCAGTATACAATCTCTACGAATGCTAGGGTTGAACAAATATATTTTCTCTACTATCTACCGTTGAGCTATTGGATGTCCCAATAGGACACTTTTAACGGCTGGTTTCAAATCTTCTCTTGGCATCTTGAGTGTTTGAACGAATGGCGCGAGTGCGCGACCAGGCCGCAACTAGCGTCAGCTTTTGTTAGCCAGTGAGAAACAGCTTCTCAATAGGTGCCCAAAACTACTGCTCCGTTTCCTCCTCCTCCTCCTCCTCCTCCTCCTCCTCCTCCTCATCATCATCATCATCATCATCATCACCCTCGCTGTCCTTCCCAACTGTCTGCTGTCTTATAAGTAAACCCGCCTAAGCCAGCATCAATTACAAATTTGTCCCACCAGATGATTAGTCAATAACGTCACCGACATCGCGTCGGAATGCTTCCTTATTCATCCATGATGCCAAGAGCGCTATAGGCCTACGCAGACCACGCGACTGAGCTTCCGACCGGCAGATGATTCCCCTATCTGAAAAAACTGCAGACAATGCCATTAGTCTTGTGTACAGCAATGCAGACTCGAGACAACCACAAGAACAGGTAAATGAACTGATGATGCTACTAGGCGGAGTGAATTTGCACTGCTGCATACAATTGCTTTTCGCTCTCAAGTATTCCGCCATAATAAGCACCTTGAGCAACTAACCGGCATCCGATGAACCGTAGTCCATATATTAGAAGAGCAACCAACGGATCAACGAGTACTGATATTTCTGTACTGTTACTTACTCATCAAAATCCTCGTCAATTAGTTAAATCACATGACAATATTTTTTGTTGTAGGCTAAACCAACTTGTGGAAGTGAAGATTGAAGCCATATTCGGCAGGTGATCTGTGACCACAGCCTCAACGATATCGCAAAACCGGAGTTATAGCAGGGCTTCCTCTAAGTTAACTGTGTAAGTCCCATCCCTGGTAGTGGAGCAGTTGGTCGCTTTGTGACCTCGCGGCTGGATGTAGTTCGCAACCCAATCAACAGGGTTGTGAGACAAGGTAGTTCTAAAATGTAAATCCAATCTATGCGCTCTGATTCCCGTAACACACATAAACTTTGAAGCCGCAATAGAACTTGAAACCGTGAAATAAGTCCTCAAGTTCTGGGCGGCCTTGCCACCGATTCTGAGCATACCAGAATTTGTAAAGGCCATTTGCCATTTAATTGTGGCGGTCAATTAAGCAAATGCTTGTTTACCTATTGAAGCCGAAGGATTTAGCCCACTACAGTCCGCACCCTAATCACAGGGGGAAGAACAAGTCATCTTGACGAGTTAATCTTCATAATTTAAATATTATCACTTGTTTGCCTGCCAGCAGGAAGTAGTCAAGTAGTTTAGCCAAACGCTGCGTTATGAGTATTTGGAGCCAATTCATAGGGGTTTTTAGGTTCGTTTCTTACTGAGGCCAGCCTCGGCTTTCTTAAATCTGCCCCAGTTACACCAAAAAGGCATTTGAGTGTATCGTAGACCTTCATATAAACAGGTGAAAATGCTTTAACGGGCCTCGATCGCAGCTTTCTAAATATTGTTTTGTAACTGAAGTTTATGCATTCGACATCTAGTCATAATAAGTATGTGGCTCAACAAACGAGCGACTGGCTAACCAGAGACTACTGTATTGTCAACGTAGATTTGCCACTTAGCCCTGCGCCTGTGCAGTAATCAACATGGTTTTATACACGCGCCTAAGAATGGCAACCCTACTCTGGAGCCAATAAGCAGGCAATACTTTAATTTGTTTCGTACTGATGATTAAATGAATTTTGTTTTTAAGACCTCCAAATAAATTTGTGTAATCAATGAGCAAGCACCATACGTCTCCGAAATTCCCACGCCTTTTCTAAGGCTTATTACGTCCAGCTTATGATCAGAGTAGGTAAAATAACTATGCTATTTCTCCCATGTTTTATATTCTAATATACCGAGAATTCTAACCAACAGAATGCGGTTTAAAACTTCAGGAGTTGCAAACCTGGGGTTGGGTATGGCTGACTGGTGATTATAAGCGGCTTTCGTAAAAAGCGGTATTTGAATGCTGGTTGTTGGCGAGGCCAAGCTACGTACTCTGATAAGCTAGATGAAATGCGAGGTGCCTTAGCTCACCTCGAGGTTGTCCCGCTGGTCCTCAATTGCTTCGGTTCGAGCCCGTATTTGCAAGTAATCGTCGTGCTCCAATCTTAGTTCACATTCCAGCTGCCCACAGCGTGTTTCAGCTTGTCGCATGCGCTCCTCTGCATCGCGCAGTTTAGCCATCAGGTCAGACACCTCGCGCTCCAGCGATTCACAACGTTGCTTGCTGTTCTCGTAATGCTGGCGGAGGTCCGAGTTGGCACCACGCTCATTCTACAAGGTGAGGTAGAGGGGGAGGGGGGGCGGAAACAGGCTCAAACAAAGTGTCTTATTTGCAGACGACGGGTACCGACAAAGACAAGGAATACTGAAATAGCTATTTTTGATTTATCATTATTATTACGTGGCGGAATTCCGCGACTGCCCTAGGCGATCGAAGTACCTTGCATGACCAGGGCGCAACTGGGTTGGCAGGGCACATTCGAGACAGTCGCATGCGCGTCTACTCCGAATTCGGTGACTGTGCTGCAATCGTTTTGTCTAACATACGAGAACTCGTGAATTACTTAAAACAATCATGGAGAATGGAATGCCCATACAACCAGCGAAGTCTGATTTGAGACGAATTCCAACGGCCAACCCTCTTTTGGCATAACGTGATTTACCACCTGCGTACAACTGCAGCCGCACCTGCTTTCATATAAGCAACCCGCCCTGCAGTTCCAACGGTCCTGTGATTCGGAAGGATGTGAGTATTTGGCAATTCGTGAAGGGGTAAGCATTTACTGTCTAGGACACACAACGCGAATCCGGGGATTGGGGCCTAGACTCTGGCAAAAATGTTTGTCTGCTGTCCCCCTTTCATTTTTCCTTCGTCCATGAAAAACATTGTACCTGTTGAAACAAGGAAATGTACTAAGTTTCAGAGACATAATCCCAGCCTCTAGGTACTGGAAATTCTCCGCACCGTGAAGCGACAGCTGTCCGTGCAAAGTGCTTTCAATGAATATTTGCCCCCAAAGACGGAATTTGAGGGTACTGTACGACAGCGCCAGTAGAAACATCAAAATATGCCCACAGATTACAGGGAAGACGAACTGAAAAAGACAAACCTAATGAAAATGTAGGTAACCGATTTGTTCCTAGGAGGACCCCGAGTGGCATTGTTTACAGTCTAGTAGGAACCTGGACCTCAGCGCAGCCTTATATTGAAAAAAGCACGGTAACCATTCTGTAGAATATTGCACGGCTTAACAAAAACGGGTCATAAATATACTTTCCAGTTGACTTGACATTTGCGTCAGCACATGCAAGCAGACAAAAGCACTATGTTGCCGGGGGGACGGTTCCCAAAGATCGTTTTTTACCTAGATCTATGAGGCTTGATGCTTGCAGAGCTAGCATTGGAGGAGCAAATGAAGTGCCTAGTCAGATCGACATTACATTGTCTGCGCAGGCAGGTAGGATGCTGCCTGACAAGTCTGAGGGCATAGAGAACCAACATGCTGGTTGCGACATCTGTCCGTATGAAGTTTGAAGCAGAGGAAGTGGGGTTATTGGGCTTGCTGATTTTCTGAAAGCAGAAATTGTGGGCGTCATATCCCTTCCGTCAGCTGGACAACGAAAGAGTTGTCCATTGCTTAGGAATCGTCACTTATGATAGTCACCATACTAGCTTATGTTTTCGAGTTTATGCAAGCAAGCTAATAATCAAATAACTGAATGAACCACTGTCCACTTCCTACCTGAAATATGCGACTTCAACAAGTGCGTGATGAAACTTATCGTCTGAATGTCCACTTTTTTTTCATAAACAGTATATGGCTTCCACGCGGTGTGTAGATGTCCGATTCTCCTGGCCTGTCTTAGAAGGGACACAATCTGACTAAATTGTGGACTGTCCGAGCGTCTGATATCGTAGTTGCGACAACCGTCCCGTAATATTAGCAGTTACGTTATCGATCCAAGCTGGTACTGGTGGTGCCACATTGCTCAGGCACAGGAATGTACGCATATATTCGCCAAATTCAGTGTCATGTTCAGTCTGAATATCCTCCAGATTTTCAACAAATAGGAATGTCAGCCTCCGAAGAAAAGTAATTGGATAGAGCATGGTTATAAGTAACGCTCCCTCTGTACTACAGGTGGTTTAGCGCTAAATTCCAGGATGGTTAGCTTTAGGGTTGTCGTAAGGCAATCTGTAGTGTGAGGGAGGGTGGTGCTTATTCCAATGTTCAAACAACAGATGCGCCTTCTTTTGCAAAGTCTAATGTTTCATCTCAGCCTGTCAGCTATAAAGTTTTATTAGGCAGCCTGTATTTCACAGCCCGCTTGCCAAAGTTTGCCCATTTGTCAGGCCTTCCTGGAGAACACGGCTTGACAATTTCAGGTGTCCAACAGGAAAACGTAAAGACTTCGACTGGAACCTCGAGTCTTCCCAGACGGAAATTACGCTATTAGATGCTTTACGGCAGGAATAGACCAGCACTGAAGCAGTTGGGTGTAGTAGCGTACTGGGTGCCTCGACAGCTTACCCGAAGGGTTTCAGCATTCCGCTTGACTTCAGCGTCCAGAGCTCGATTCTCTGCCTCCAGTTCTGCTGCTCTCTCCCGGGACATTGAATGTCTGTGGGTGAGATCATCGCGGTCTCGCGCCAGCTGGCGGTTTGCGGTGGTCAGCTCTTCGATACAGGACTCCAGCTTTACCTTGTCTTTGTTGGCCAGCTCCACTGTGTTCTGTG
>CACRXP010001479.1:0-21008 GCA_902702965.1 Spirometra erinaceieuropaei | reverse complement strand
TCGAGGCGTTCTTAAAACCATGACCCAGTGGCTCCCAGTACGATTCGCAAGTCCCCTGCACTTCAGCGGGTCATCAGTTGTCCAACACACCGTGCAGAATACAAAATAATTTGAGAATTTTGTTGATTTTTGCTCGTCGCCACTCTTTGGAGATGGATCCTGGACTAAGGTTCATGTTGGTTATTGAGAGTGCTGCCAATTCTTCATTAAAACCCGCCAAGTGTCATACTATATTGAGGCATTTTGGCAGACACACCTGTCGGAGCCTAAAATCTGCGATTTAGTCAGTTCCTCCAACGCTGCAGGGTTTTGAACTCTCAAGAACCGAGTTTCGTAGAGGTTTTCAAAGTGGTCGTCGGCGAGGCATACAAGAGGCGACCCGACGCCTGATTGCACAAATTGTGATTCATGAAAGTGAAGAAGGGGGTGACCACCCATTTACCAGACCGATTAAAATTCCGAGCCTCGTCTTTGTTGTTGATGCTCGGGACGAGGTGGCCTATCTGATCTAATCAAAGCCAATCCGGCCGCAGACGACCGTTCATTTGTTTCTGGCCCGAAAAAGGCTCAGGCATACAAACTCTGCGAGCAGATAATCACCTCAACTGGAGGGTTCCAGTAAACGCTTGAAACGTGTGAATCCTGGGCACTCCGACGAGCATTATAGTATCTAAAGGCTTGCGCAACAGATCCGAAAGAAGAACCAACCAAACTCCAGTTTAGTGACCAAAAAGGCGAACTGGTATTGCCTTGTAGTACGAGGAGTTAGGAGCAGGTTTCAGATTTCGCGGTCGGCGCCTGTGCAAGTTTTGTTTCCAGTGCATGGGCCGGGTCTTTTGGTAGAAACCAATGAGGAGTGAAAGGAAGTGTGAGGATGATGCTTTGAAAATCGCACAGTCTGCAAGACGGAGGCAGTTTCCATATAGCTCCGTCCATATTCAACCGCAACACCTGTGCTATCGTCACAAATTCTATAACGACTGAAGAGTGATCTAGGCCGGCGTGTCCAGAGAAACTGGTGCCGTTGTAGCTTCGGTTTTTTCTGCTTCTAAAGCGGAGTTGAACTCTTTAACCGTCCGAGCAACATATTTTATTCTTTTGGAGCGCACAATTTAGATTCTTGATGCATAATAAGCCCAGCATCCATTCTTGCCATTGTCTACTTAAGACAGCCCCTTGATCGCATAACGGCTCCGGTGATTTCTCATCAAACCCCAATAAACATGCAAGCAACACGCACCCGTCCTCCTTCTGCCACAGCGGATTTGTTCAGTCAGAAAGTGTGGCGTACGCTCGGCCGTCAGTGAACTGTGTAGCCAGTAGTGGGCTCCGCAAGTGAACTTGTTGATAAAGTTTAACATATTCAGCCTTCTCATAACCTGATTTGCGGTAGAAGACGTTTGATGAACATGAAACCACATACCTTCGCAAGGAGGAGTGAACTGAGGCCCATGTCAGATCAATGCAACGAAGGGGCTCGTTAGGAAGCGGACTGTCCTCTAAAAACGACTCGCTGACTGGCTCATCGCACAGAGGGTCCTGCAACCTGCCCATGTTTGCCCGCATTAGAACAAATACGGAGTGATGACATGAAGTACGAGCCCTAGGTATATCCCAGCCCTCCCACTCGTTGGTTTTTGACGACTCATAATTGTGACCCGCCCGAATTGCAGCAAGGACAAAATAAGACTACTTTGAGGCGAGCGATTGATCGTAACGGCGCCGATAACAGCAACATCAATAATCTTCTCATGAAAACGCTGGTATTGCGAACATCCTTAGCAGCCTTACCTAACTTGTGAAGACGATATGCCCGCACACACATTCCTGTTGTTGACAGTTACCGGACTGTATAATCTTCAAAAGAAGAGAAAACACGAATATTGGCCACACGGAGCCTTCCATGGGTCTTGTGAAGAAGTGCATACCACCTTCTACGCCCAATTAATAGATTGTACGAAGACTAATACACTGAATGGTGGTGTGCTGCGCAAGACTAATCGGAAGTCTCTCAGTCCCGTATAACTTTTATACGTGATACGAACATTTCCCAAGGGTCTTGCTGTTTGCTTTTTGTAGAAATTTCATATCATCAGATTAGTGTTTACGGTTCTAGATAAGACTTTAAATAGAGAAAAATAAATTAAGCTTGCGATCCTTTCGAAGCCAAACTCACTAATGCATCCCCTAGGTTTGTTGGTAGAGTCTGCCGATTTAATATAAAATGTCATTTCAGGGGCTGGCCCTAACTTCAGTTGGTTGTAACCGTTTGCAAAATAGCTTAGAAAAGCCGATCGTGTCTTCTGAAAGTCAATGATGTCAAACACCGAAATTCGATGTATATTACAAAAAATAAAACTGGATGAAAAAAACGCACTTAGCAAACTATTAGATAGACCTGAAGGTATCAGTAGCCAACCAGCGAAACTGAAAGACCCTCCCTTGGTAGCTTATTCTGAGGGGTGCTCCGTCCGAGATGGCAGCAGGTCTTTAAATGACACTTTTCACACAAGATAAAAGTTCCAATTTACTATGCCATAATAGTTTGATTGACCTTTTAAAATGATAATTGCATATACTAAGGTCATGTCACAACAAATCACCGTTTGCAGTAACCACAGACTACTTGCTAGGCAAGGCATTCGCCATATATGAAAAAAACCCATGGGTGTTCAGCCCGAGAGTCACACAGAAATTCCCCCAACCCAAAACAGGGTAAAACGAGTCTAAAGGTCAGTGTTGACAAAGGCTTTAGAAAATAAAGTTCGTAACTGAAGACCGGTAGGTTTAAAATGCAATGACGATACATGCAAGGTTGAAATGTGCATACACCCACATCCACGGTCCATTTTGTTTTTTAAAATTTCACCAAAATCGAAGCTTACGAAGTTCATGCGCAGTAAATGAATTTACATGAATCAGATGATGAACATGGGGCATCATGAATATTTTTCGACCGGTTTGGTCCTTCACCCTTGTGCTTGAGGTGCTCTTAACCGGCCTTTGAAAACCGCGGGTGGCCTTTATCATTTTCTGTGGAATTTTCTCAAAATCCAAATCTGGGAGGCTTAGGTACTTTAGAAGATACCCCCCACGGCGATATACGTGTCCGGGTTTTTAGCTGGTACTTATGCTGTCAAGTATGGCATATCTTACAACACATATATATATAGAACTGTGCAATGATTTACCGTATTAACAACACAGGTATTAGCTCAAAGCCCAGACACGCGTGTTTCGCCGATCTTATGCCGCTGTCTGACGCAGCTGCGGAGGTTTCGACTCCTCAGTGGGTCCCCCAGCTTTCCCCGTGTGCTTTATGGTATAGTAACTCCAGCTTCAACTTGCCTTGTTTAATTTTCGAGGAGATTAATGCGCGAACTTGGAGTTAATCTTTCGAAACGGGCCTTTTCGGCACGGTCCAAAGTTTGATATGAATATTTGAGCTGAAGTCCATCAGCTACTGCGGAATAACCGCTTAATATTCACAAACCGCCAACAGGTGCTACTGGCTGCTCGTTGGTGGTTTATGAATATTACTCGGTTAGTCCGTTGTGGCTGATGGGCATCGGCCCAGATATTTACATCAAATTTCATTCTGAGCGTATAAGTCTCAAATAGACTGACTTACTTTAAATTATGGATCACTTTCTGGGTAAATTAAAGAGCCGAAATTTCAGAACTGGAGCATTCACCAGAAAAAAATACAGGGAACGCTGGGGACCTACTGATGAGCCGAACCCCTCGCAGTTGTGGCAAGCAGCACGAGATCATTCGCGAAACACGTGTCTGGGTTTCTTAGCTAGTACTTATGCTGTCAAGTATGGTATATCGTACAACCCATGTACATACTCCTGGCTGCCTGTTCGTGGTTTATAAATAGTACGCGGTTATTCCGTTGTGGCTGATTGACTTCAGCCCAAATATTCATATCGAATTTCAATCTGAGCTTATAAGCCTCAAACAGACTGATTTACTTTAAATGAGCGATTACTTTTTGAGGAAGTTAAAAGGTTGTGATGGTCACACTCTTACTCTATACGTTGTTTTGTTTTATTATTTCCCAGAGATGTATAGGTTTTAATTCATGGCCAGGCTAATTGGAGTTGCCCCTCATTTAAAATGAACTATTAAGCCGAAATTGTTTTTATGCAATACCTTAGAATGGGCGTTCACCGATCAGGTTACGTGACATACTTGTCACATTGCGCCTTGAGACTCAATCTGATACCTTCGCTGGCTGTCATAAAGTGACCAGTAATGAGACAGGAATAATACCAAGAAAATGGATATCTCATTCTTCCTTGTTTTTTTCAGACCTCCATTACGCATACATTACTGATCGCTACGCGACTGCCTACGAAAACTCTGAATTGAGTCTCAAGGGGCAAGAGGACGAGTATGTCCCATAGCATGATCGGCGAACAACCAGCATACGATAGTGAGTATTTGCAATTTGGACAAGGGAGTGTGCTCCTGACTCAATGGTAGATGGTTGTGTTGCTTAGCGCTCAAGAGCTATAGAGCTCGGATTCGAATATCAGGTCATATAAACCTGGGATTGGATGTGGCCGGTTGATGACGGCTATAAGTCAGAAATAATCATCTAATTCTCTTTTGTCCTCGTCGGCGATTAATTAGGACTTCCGTCGGGAAACGTTTGCTAAATCAGCTCTTCAACGGGTTAAAGACTACGAAAATTCACTAACTCTGAGATTTGCATTCTCCTGCGTCAGCCGGTCGACGCTGGACTTGAGCCAGTCGAGCTGTTCCATCTGTGTCTTAAGTTGCAACTCCAGCTGGTGCGCGGTGTCCTGAGATTTACGCAACTGCTCGGCACCGTTTTCAGCTCGCATTTCGGCGGTCTCCAGGCGTCGCTCGGTCACACTGCAACGCTCCATGAGAGTTTCGTTTGTAGCCTTTTCCAGCTTAAGACAAAGCGCAACAGGTACATGCACAGGGGACAGAGACTCCTAATGAGCGCAGCAAATACTTTTGACAATACTCTACGGAACAGAGTTGGACCTGAGTATTTGTTACGGAACATTTCTTTAAAATAGATTTTAGCGGGCTATAAATGAAATCCCGTAATGCTTTACCAGGGGTGCAGTAGATATGCTATCTCATGAAATGTTAATCGAAATTTCGAAATGTGTTCTCGATTTGAAAAGAGTAGCTACGTATGGCTGTAATATTAATTTTCATGCAGCATAATCCCATGGTAATTCAGCCATGTTAGAATGTCAGTTTCTGGACGAGGTTCTTTACAGCCGTCGCAAAAATTACACCCTGCAAGCAATGACTACTTAACTAATGTGCATCTTCGCTTTGAGTTTTGCTATACCTACAAAGTTAAGCATATTTCATGGGAAACATATACAGACTACTTTTTTGAAATCATCCGATACAAAAGTACGTCTTCTTTAAGTCTTATATTTGAGGAAAGAGTATCTTTCAAGTTTAGACAGTTTCTAATTAGGAGAATATGTACAGCCATGATATGTCCATTCATACAGAATCTTATCTGTCTATTTATTAACGCTGCGTGTAAAGCGTTCTACGTCGTCCAGATCTCTAGCAACGTTTAAAGGGTCCTACATAGTCTTCCTAAAAGCTTATAGAAATGTATGATTTTCCTTCCGTGAAAAATATACAGCATTTAGTTTGCAAACCCTGAATCAAAGTGTAACAGCAAGTGGGGATCAGAATTATTCGAAAATTTAAAAATATTTTTCAAAATAGGCAAATACCCTTCCTTTAAGTATGAAGTTTGAAGAATATGTAACTTGGTACCCAATAAACGAAGAATATATATTTTCATGCATATTTTTCGCACGATATGTTTGAATTTACAGGGGCATCGAAAATAAATGGGAAAAATGAATGCTATTTAAGTAGCCATTGATTGCGGAGTTTGTTTTTTTCAGGCGGCAGAAAAAATGTTCGTTCAAAAACCGGCATTCTGACGTGAGTGAAGTATATTGAAATCATGCTGCACGAAGGTTAGTATTACATCCCGCTTAAGTCATCTTTTCGAATTAAAAATACATTTCTAAATTTCATTTAACATTTCATTAAAGAGCACACCTACTGTAGATAATCAAGGAGAGAATCTAAACCATGTTGCTGGGACGCCATGATAAGCAACAAAAAGTTCGAGGTATCAGTACCATGCATGATCTGAGTCGCTATCGCGTAAAAATGGATTGCAGAACAAAGTGCACTTGCGTCAGTTTGTCATGCCCTCCTTGCTAGAAATCCTCGTGATTGATGGCACAGTACGGAGCAGACAATCCTAGTGAAGATGTACGGACGAAGGCAAAAGGGTCAGAATGGCCATAGGAGGATTATTTGCGGCCTTCAGCTCAGGAGACGCAGTATTCAGAACTGACCCAGGGACCGCGGTGCGAGTCGAAGGCCAGCGCTCTATCTGATGGCTACAAAACTAATACCCGCGCTCAACGATTGGAAATATTTCTATCATGATGGTAGGGGGCGCTCACCGATCGTTCATACGGAACTCACTCATTCCGTCGTGCCTTATGGACTCTCTCTCAAGCCCAACCAGCAGCCGCACAGCGCCGCATGACATAGACAGAATGATATTACCGACAAAGACAAGGGAGACTGGAATGGCCCTTTCTAGCTTCTTAGCCTCTTCTAACAAACAGGTCGCGAGTTAGAGCCTCGGGTGTGCCACACTTCGGGGTTGGGTATGACTGGCTGACGACGGCTAATAAGCCAACAATGGCCATTCTAGTCTCCCTTGTCTTTGTCGGTAATATCATTTCTAGCACGCTTATACCTTCCTCGATCTAAGATTATTACAGGAAGGAACAGAGTCATTACGATTTGACCTGTAGCATGGACTGGGGTTCTTCTATTTGGTTATTAAGCGACGAGCAATAAATAACCGCAAACGTGCGCCCACTGGTTGATTGGGGTAAAAGGACATAAAAAGCAATTCTAGTATTCCCTCCCTAGCTGATACGTTATTCATAATAATTTTTTCGCAACCTAGGCGTTTGATTGATGATGGTAGAGAAGTCCGATGTGCTCTTGATCCCCCCGCCTATGCGCGTCGACAGTTTGTCTCTTCCTAACAGACTACACACTAGTCCGGCCATGCTGATCTCTCGAACTGGCAGGTCTGGCAATCTTGTCGAACTAACCCGCTCATCGTATCTGAGGAATACATTGTAGACGCATTATCAGGCCTCCATGGAGCGGATAACCCCACACACGCGAAGTCGGACATATGGAACCCGATTATGCTTCCATGTAACTCCAAATTAACTGACCACGAAGACCTCGTCTCGGGTATGTTTTGTGTCTGCTAGTACGAGACACTGTCATCGCCAGCATGCATGACTGCTCGAATAAGTTAATTAGGGTTTTTTGGAAAGCAAATGCCTCTTTCTTGATTTCTTTCCTCTTCTGGTTAAAAGGTAGGCGTCATTTATGCCTCAACTCCTGGCCTCAGGCGAGTGCCTCACGGGCGAATGAAAGCCGACTAGCCAATGAGAGGCGCCAGACGGCCATCTAATTGACTGCTCCATGGCACTGACACTCTCTCCTGAGCACGTTACAACCGCGGATCCGCTCACTCATGGGTACATAGCGTATCGGTCTGTGCGCAGCCCATGCCGTCAGCTGAGACAATAACTAAGGGGTTCAGCGCAGACTGCAGTTCTCTTGCTGGGAATCTTCATTCTCTTGCTCCTAAGCAGGATTTCGCCTTGGTTGTGATGCTTATGATCCAACTAGTAACGTGGTCGGGACAAGTGGAACTCAGTCTTGACTGTGATTGTTAACGCATAACCACTCCCATGTTTGCTGCGACTATTATTTCTTTAAAAGACACTTTAGAATGGGATGCATGCCGAGACGGCGCAGCTACACCAACAGTCTTGTCAGTGATCAGCAGATGCCTCAGAACTACTTGTGACCTCTTGGAGGAATACCGCGGATGAGGTATAATACCGATTGGCTCGTCCGCAATCGTTGGAAACCAGGTGGGTCAAAGTCTCGTCTTCCTGCTGACGTGCACTGACAACGTTCGCAGACTGAGTGATTAATGGCCTAATCTGAGACCGCCTTTAACTCATGACGCTCAGACTCCAGCTAGCGCTCTCTGTCACTCGCTCATCGACACTACCTTCGCAAGGTCTGTCATAACCTCCTTGTCGCTCTAGCTTGTGTTTGGTATACGTTGTCGTTTAAATGATAGAATCCCCATTATTGCGTGTTTGTAGAATGTCACAGGCTGTCGGGTTTCATTCGATGAGACCACAGCAATGAAACATTTACGAATACATCTCAACCACCAGAAATTTGAACTCTGTCATGGACATTGAGCTACACCCATGCCCTTTATCTTGGTTTAAGAGTTCTTGAACTTTTAATAGGAAACACCTTACTAAAGGCCTGTTGGTCGCGTTTTATACGATGACTGCGCTGTACGATATGAACGGAAGCATATAACTGGAATCCCAATTCATTTCTGTTGTCCTCTCAGCAATAATATCACTGGGATGCAGATGTTGACGGCCATTTCTCCATAAATTTCCGTAGAATGAAAAAGCTAGATTGGGTATTATCAACCTGGGGAAAACGTGGAAGCATCCCGAGTGAATAGCCTAATGCTATAATAAATAGAAGCCATTTCCACAAAGGAATCGGGCAAATACTACGAGGCAATTTTATAGAGAGCCAGACTGCAGGCCCTTCGCCGATCATATGCATGGACCACTTTAAGTTTTTATCTAAATATTCTTGTCACAGTAAAGTCAGTCAAACCAGCCATACACATTTACCTGATACTTGGAGGCCCAGGCTGAAGCATCTGCCTCGAAGTCATGCAGCCTCTTTTCCACATCTTTCAGTTCGCCGTTCAGCTTTGAGCAGTCAGTTGCGGCCTCGTCCCGTTCGCAGACAGCACTGAGATACTTTTTCTCAAGATACTTGTTCTGCTTTTGGAGGTTTGTTTTTGCCTGGAAAATCTCCTCAAGTTCTTGCTACAGGTTAGAAGTTGAAAATTTTAAAGAAATGTCGTAGGTCCACCTGGAGGACTGTTTGTTGTTGACAGGATGATATTGTATTAACGTTATTCAAGGGACCTCTTGTCCTGTTTTAAAATATATCTTTACACGAGGCGAGAAAAAGTTGGAGTCCGCAACAGTGTAACTTAGGCGATAAAGCCAAGAAGTACAGCAGATGGACTAACTCATAAAATGTCGCCGAAATTTCGAAATGCGTTCTCGTTTCGGAAAAATTAATTAATCATGTTTGTAAAAATTATCATCGTCCAGCATAATTCTATAATGATACAGTTACCCCAGGGTTACATATTTCGAACGAACTTATTTCCGACTACATGCTAGATCTATGCTCTGCAAAAAATGACTACTTAAGTAGCAGGCAATTTTCTCATCGATTTTCGATGTCCTTAAAAGTTCAATTATATTTCATGAAAAAGTGCATAAAAATATTCATTCTTTTATTTATTCGGTAGAAAATTACGTCTTCTTTCAATTTTATACCCGAAGAAAGGGTTTAATTCGGTTTTTAAAAAGTTTCTAAGTGTGGGATTTTTTAAGACCGTGAAATGGCCCTTCATAAAACGTCATGTATCTGCATTTACCAATGTGGCTTGTAAAGTTAACAATATCGTCTTAATGAACTGCTTAATTTTATGAACATATATGGTCTCGTCTTAATACTATAGAAAAATGTATGGTTTTCCGTACAGGGAAAATATACGGCTTGTAGTTTTGACACCCTGAATGCAAGTATAACAGCAGGTTGGGTTCCGAATTATTCGGGAATTAGAAAAGTTTTTTTTTTAAAACCAAATTATACTATTTCTTCGAGTATAAAATTTAAAGTCGTTTTCTACCGAATAAGCAAAAATGAATATTTTTGTGCATGTTTTCCATGAAATTTAATTGAATTTTGAAGGACATTGAAGATCAATGAAAAAATGCATGATTTTTATGAACCCAGTTCTTACAGAGTATGGTTTTTACATGCAGCCGGAAAGAAGTTCTTTCGAAAGCCAACATCCTGCTGTGATTGAAATATTATAGAATTATGCTGCATGATGGTTAGTTTTACAACGCTACTTAATTAATCTTTTCGGAACGAGAACGCATTTCGAAATTTTAGTTGACGTTTCATGAGTTAGCCCACCTACTGTACGTAAGGACAACAAGCGCTGTCTTTACTGAGGTAGACAGGAGAGATTAGAGCAACAGCTAGCTCAGACGTTTAAGTTCCACTTCACCCACTTGTGTCTCAACCGCGACAGGAAGCCCGTTCGCCGTGCCGGGAGTCGACGAATCAGATGAACTTGAATGCATTGGCCGATTATGCATGCGTTAACTTTTCGCCATGACCTCCTCCAGCAGGGGAATAATATTTACTTTGTTGGCCTTGCTTCAGCATTTAGCTGCTAAGCGTGAGGTTCTGTGGCCGGTGATGGGGCCAGACGTGCTGAAAAAAAGCGCTTCTGTGGTCCAATCACCCTCCTGTTTCGCTCGTTTAACCCGCGTCAGTTGTTTTGACTCCTAAAACTCCCCTTAGCAGTTCAATATTTATTTAGGTATTCTTCACGGAGACCTACTGTCAATTAACATATGAATTCAAAAGGAATTAGGGAGGAACTTAGAGTTAAATGCCCGGGACATGACTTTTTGTGGTCAGCTCAGAAGTTACAATGGACGTTTGGGTCGCAAACAATCCACTTCTGCAAAGTAACTGCGTAATGCCCATCTTACCGACTAGAGGTATAATTTCGTATGACAGTGGTTTCACCATAATCCCAACGTAGGCATTAGCTAGTGCTACTATTGGGGATATGGTGAAACCACTGTAGTGTGTCCATATACGATGCTTTGCAGAACCTTCTTCAAATCAGTTTCTCCCAGGATTTTATGTGATAAATTTAGGAAAGACACCACTTTAATTAGAAATTCTGTAGGAAGTGAACGCTAGTAAGACTCGTTCTGCTAAAAGGCCCTGAGTTTAGAAAGACATTGGAAAGCGGCGGAGGTTCTCCGCATAAGAACTCACGAGGTATTGTGCGTGACCTACAATCATTTTAACAAAAAGTAAACAAACATTTTGTCGGAAAGTATATTTAAATATGCTGTACAATGCTTCGTGCGTTTGGACGGATATTACAAGTAATTCACTGATGAGCTTCGCAAGCAAAGATACACGAGCTCGACTGGCTATAGTCCACGCTAGCAAAAACAAGGCAATATCGAACCGTATCCAAGACTAAGAGCAAACAGTACTCGCGACAGTCTAATCGCAGATCTAACAAGTGGACAAATCGAAAGATCTCGGGCTTCACCTTTTAGAAAGCGAGCAGATCAGAAACGTTATCATCGCAGTATCGATGCTGATCGTGGAGTCTTTCATAGGTACCCTGGGGGGGGGGGTGGGTTTGGGCGTATTTACATTGTTCAAAAATTCATGTGTCGGTCAACCGCCTGGTCTTTCATCCGTTGTCGATTCAATTGCTAAGCTAAGGACGGTAAAAGTGGAGTGTCATGACCACTCTCTTGAGAAAAATCCGTCCAACGCAGCACACAGACTTCAGCTAAGACAGGAAAGTCGCGCTGTTCCCAAAACATCACCAGGATAGCTTAAGAACATTAAGAAAGACGGTTACAGTGGGTTAGACGCATCGTCTCTCGCCTCCTTACTCGCGGCAAGAAGAAAACGTTCAGTTCAGCACCGGTATCTGCACAGAGACTGAAGCTGTGTGAGTGACTGTCGAGCTTCCTTCCAGACCAGCTGTTGTAGATCGGCACGCATTGTGAAACATACAAAACCTGATCAAGGCCAACGAGATCAGGCTAGATCGCATCCGTATCAAATAAATGGGTAAATGATGATTTCCAACTGATGGACCACGAACCTTAGCGAGTTGTAACGACCTCATCAGATACTGACCTGTCTGGAATCTGAGAGCAATTAAGTTTTTGCATCTCCCAGTATGGCCGTGAGTAGGCGACTAGGTGCCAAACAGCAATGCGACTAAGTAAATAACAGAGGGTGATGGACAAAGACAAGGGAAGCGGGATCAGTGACTCTTCCGGACTTATTCGTGTCCTGCATGATCGGCCATGATCAAAAGCAACTCGAGCAACCGAAACCATTGTCCGTATCTTGGTGGGTGTACTGCGGTTTTGTTTCGTTGTCCACCGGCAGCCTTTTTGTAAACCACGTGAGAAGATTTCTACCTCTAGATCGCAAACAACTCGTGCAATTATATCGGTTTCGTCGCGTGCGGGTTTCTGATATTTCGCAAAGTGAGGATAAACTCTAAGAATTTCGAACGAAGACAGGAATTAATTTGAGTTGGTGGATTCCATACGTTGCAGTAGTCTGGGGGGGGGGGGGTAACTTGGCCCAAATTTGATTAAAATCACGACTCCCGCTCAGGGACTCATGGCTCAGGTGGCTAGACCGTTGGCTGTGCTCAGGCCTAACCACTGCTCACGTAGTTTCGGACCCCACCGAGGCCTTCGAGTTTTTCGCAATTGGGTCAAATGAATAATTAAAGTTTGTTCGAATTTTGTGTCAATAAACGTCTGGTGTTTGTCGGCCTTCGTTTTGGATGCATCTATATTCCGAAATTTCTATTTTTTCCAAAATTTAAGTGCCCCGTAAATTCGATATTCGGTAAGATCGCAGTTGATAGCCAGACATTATACGTTAATACTGTCGACGTACGTACTTGTTACCAGTAGGTGTGCTTACCTTGTCTAGGGAACTTGTTATCAGTAGGTGTGCTCTTACTGAGTTAGGCAGGTCGCTCGTTTCGGTCAGGCTGTTGGTTTAAGTGAGGGTTGGGATTAGGCCTAGGTTGAGTTTTATGATTAGGGTTTGCGTGTTAGGGTCAGGTGTTAGTGTTGGGGTGTGGGTTAGGCTTAAGGTTAGGGTTAGGGTTAGGTTTAAGATTAGGGTTAGGGTTGTGACTGGATTTTGAGTTAACGTTGGGTTTTAGGATTTTGGTAACGTTTCGGTTTCGAGGCTTAATGTTAGGCTTTACGGTTACGGTCAGGGTTCGTTTTAATGTTACGCATAGGGTTTAAATTTCATTCATTATTCCACCTACTTAAAACTTTCCAGCATTTTCCCTAGTAACTTTACTTTTTCCCACAAACTCCATCATTCCTCTACCAGCCCTTCCATTTACCCCACCCATATAACCTCCTTTACCACCATTCCCGTACGACGGAGACCTGGCTGTCCACTTCCCTATTTGTGGCTACCGACTGCGATCTAACCCGATATTCTATAATACAATTCTGCTTCATTATTCTTAGAAATTCAACTGGTACTCAATTTTAGTCCCTTTAAATGAACTTTCTTGGTGTTTTTCACTATTTTGTCTCATAGCAAAGTGGTTTCGAATCCCTAGACGATATAACGTTTGCCTTTTAATGGCTCTATTTTGGATACTATTTCGTCCATTAAATGCCGATATTTGCAACATTATTCAGAACACAAACTTTGTGAACGCTGGTGTTTAAATATCGCAGTAAATAACAAAAATTGCAGTGTTATTTGCCATATTAGTACGATAGAAGCATCCATTCTCTCATATGCGCTACAAATACACGTCTAGTCTACGAAGTGTCCTCTTATAACGGTCAAAAGAAAATACATTATAGGTTTTAGAAAGAAAAATGGAGTCATTTGTGGTTGCCTTGTCTGTGCATAGGCACTCTATTCCTAGTAACCACCTCATTTTGCTTTTACCTTAACGAAGGTCCCAATTTTAAGAGCCACCAAAAGGCAAACCTTGTAAGAAGACGCGTGGATATTCGAAAAAAGAGTGAAAATTGGTTCCTCTTACTTGCAGTTTATCCTTCTCAGCCGTCATGGTATCTATTTGAAATTGGAGTCTCGCAGTCTCCTCACGTTCCATCTGCAGCCGCTGAGAGGTTTCATCAGCCCTTGTCTCGGATCGCCCAAAAGCAGTCTCCATCTCGGCAATCTGCATTTTTAAAGAGTTCATTCGGCCCTCCATCTCCTCAATTCGTCGCTGCTTCATGTCTAATTCTTGCCGCAAGTCCGTGGCCTCTTCATTGGCCCGCTTTAAAAGAAAGCAAAAAATGTTGACACTGAAAAGAAGACAGAGGTGGAGAACCAGCTACACCTGTTCCATTGAGGGTCCGTTTGAAAATTTAGGCCTAGTGAGTGTTCCTCTCTGAAATGCTCCGGACATGGCCGGAAAATATGTGAATAGAAATGAATAAAGACTACTAAATTGTCAGGGTCTCTGAGCAGTCCGAGTCATCAAAAGAAGCAACGCAAATGGCTAAAAGCATAAGGTTCTTCGAGGGATTACCTACTACTCATAACTTTTCTCGAAACCCTGGGTGGTACTTAAATAATAGGAGTACCGGCAAGTAATGCCTTTTTGGGGAGTTAACTTAAATGCTATTCACTGAATATTCATGTTTGCTCTTTTTGAACTTCGTCTTACAAAACCAGTTAGATCTTGTTTTTGGATTTTGATAAAAATTTTGTTTTGCTGACCAATCAGCACGAATATCTTCGCATGGACACGCGCATTCCAACACAACAAAAATAGACGTCCGCTTATTCTGCCGTCAAGATTCGGTCCAATCCGTATTTGACAAAGGTGCATCTTCATTGTATTGGCCTTGACCAACGTAATTACTAAAGGATGTCTCACTACTGTTGTTTTATTATAAAAGGAAGGCATCGTTGAAGACCATTAAGGGTCAAGTGATTCTGGGAATGAGAAAAAAGATCTAGATGATAAGCACTGGAAGGCAAAAACGGCTACCTTCAATCTGAGAATTTCAAAGACAAAATGGACAAAATTCTGACGGCTTCCAGATGAAAACATATACTTGAACTTACAGTTTGTTAAAAAGGCCTAACTGAGTCTTCTTTAGCTGTTTTTTTTTGTGATGAAATGTTGGGTAATATGCAAAGTATCATCCACTCTCGAGGAGGGGGGATGAATAACTTCCTAATGAGCGAGATGCTGCAAATTACTTTAAGTTAGTCACTGAATACCAAATGAGATATCCAGATATTCTGGCTCGTAATTATCCGACTCGTTGAACTTTTTTTTATTCTGGTGATATTATGCTGTGGGACAATTGTTTTCTCAGATATTTACATTCTTCTATTTTTTATACGAAGTGTGCTTGCACTTCTATCGACCTGAGTTCTAATTTCACTGGCCATCCACATCCATAGAGACTATTTTTTAGTGTCAGCTTGGGGCTTTTGACTCATGAGAAAAAATGACGGCAAGTTGAAGTATTCTTTAAGATAAATGTTGAAGTTCTTCTAACATACATGTTGAGGTCAACAACTCTCGTGCTTCGCCCAAAGACAAACTGTGCGCGGCGTCCGCACTGATGATTCCCACGTTTTTATTTGTTGACCGAACTCCGGTTGAGCTTATTGCCCCTCAGTTACTAAAACACATACGACTAAGATTCGTTAACATCGCACAGGTGATTTAGTAGTTGCATATTGCGTCCTCAGCATCAGTTCCCGGGACAAATATCGCACCCCTAGTGAGGGTGACTATCACTGATCATTCTGAACGCATGATGGGACACGTTGATTCCATTTGGCATAGTGACGAGCAATCAATGATCGAGAAAGTGGAGTTTGTCAAGGTTCCATTTTATGCCCTCACCTCCCTTCCCTACACATTAATTGTCTGAGGCCCCCAGATTATTGCTTGTTTGCTAAGTATTATTCGACGATATGGTGGCTGGTAACTCTCTCAAAAATTAGATTTATCTCCAGTCTTTGAAGGATGGCTGGGATCACGTCTCTGCATTTTCGTTGGAAAATGGCCTCCTACTTAATAATCAGAAATCGGTACAATATGTGTTTCAACCACGCCCCTCTCCCATTCCTGAATCCTTGGGCGTTCTCCCCAACGACTATCCCTTTTTCTGATACTTTGGTGATACTCTGACCTCAATTCTTTTATGAGCCCTTCATACGGAAATCCTTCTCACTAAAATTCGCAAACATGTCTACTACATTTGTCGTTTGCGTTCCTACCACACACCCCAGCCATTTATTTGGAGATTTATAGATGCCTGCATATTCCATCCCATTTCTTCTTGTGTTGCTATTGTTTCTCCTGCTATGCTTGAAAAAGACACGTTGATTTTAAAACAAGTCCTCCGAATGTTCTTTTCTGCTGCAGGAGTTTCATATGTTTTTCTGGTCGATATCATAATAAAGCAACATTTCACAGCGACCAAGCAATTCACTGGTCAGATTCTGGATGACATTGTCAATCCCCTTTATTCTAAACTAAGTGCCGCGAAGTCTTCCTGTCCCGTGCGCCGAGTTTTAGGACATCTCTCTTGTCGTAAATAGACATACCAGCATTCCATATTGTATTCCTCGCTATATCTTACATGTAAAGAAAGGGAAACACACAAATCAAGACATGAACTGTCCCCGTAATAGATATTCACTTTTACGCAAACCTACTTGCTCTTGCATTATTTGTAAGTGTATAGCCTAGGCCATAATGAATGGGACATTTTTTGCAGAACATTTTGAAGTATATTTTCAAAGGATGACTGGGTGACATTTCGGAATCGTCCACCATCATCAGTGAGCCATATCAAGTCTGATGTCCGGATGGACCAAAGATTTAAACCAGAGCCACTCGGTCATTAGGAGTTTTGGATCAAACGCTCTATAAATTACCTTGGGCTAAACGCTCTATACGATACAGCCGGGAATACCAGATCACAGGGAAGCGAAACCCACCAATCTATCTTGATTGCAAATTGGCATGACTGGTCACCGACAGTTACTAGACCAAAAGGACCATTTCGGCTTCGGTCATACTTCGCAAATATCTTTTCCATCACTGTTTAAAAATGTATAATGAGTAATATCGCTGAACCGGTAGTGACAAGCGTGGCGCGCGTTGATGAACCAACAATAATAACTCTTCACGCCTTATCTCAATGCACAGGCATCGTGGCCAGTAGGGAAAGATAAGCAGCTGGCGGTGTTAGAGTACGAAAAAAGTGCAACTGGTATTGCTAATATCTCAGAATGCAGCCTGTCCACTAACCTACTATTCAAAAGGAAATATTATAATAAAGTACGTTTAAATTAGTAACAACCCCGTCCCTCTGCCTCCCACTTACCACGAACGCGTCTTTGGTAAGCGGACAATTTACTGATTAGTTAGAGGGTAACTACAGCTGCGTGGTTCATAGTCATAAGCCGAGCGATGCAAGAGAAACCAGCGCGTCCTGGGAGGGAGCGAAGAAGAGGAGGGGAGGGGAGGAAGGATGGGAGGCGAGAGAGACGCCGAAAGAGAGCAATCACGTCCCGCACACCGGTCGGCACGCGGTAGCATTCCGCCTCACCACGCCCGTGCCCAGGCCGCGCCCTGCTGAGTCACGACAGGCCGACAGCCATCAGAGGGTAGACGGGCAGGTGCGAGAACGGATGAGCGTATGTTTGTCAATCCTGACCTGCGTCGCCCGCAGGCGCGATAATCCAGCAACAGCACGGCGGGATGTGTCCTGGCTGATATGTCCTGCATGCGGTCTCGGGCTTGCGTACGTAACGCGTGTCCGCTAATCAGATTAGATGAGTCTGATGCTGACAGGCAGTCAACAGCCACGACCTTCCGCAGCCTAGTTTTCATCAAGTCAGCTACGGTTAGAGGCAAAGTCTTATTAGTCATGGAGCAGGACGGTCTTCAGTGTAGTCTCATAAACCGAATCTCTGTCTTCGACTGGACGTCATGTAGTAACTATAGACATGTTTAATTTGAGTTCTGTACGGTAGGTTATCTCGAGGGCGTACGAAGTGAAATGGGCGGGGATTCACGTTGCGGCCGTACAGACACTAGAAGTATGCCGATGCGGTTGGATGGACGTTGCACGTGTTTACTCTGACGAGGGTATCCTGCTGTAGATACACTGACAGTAAGAGCCACGTATGAAGAGATAACATACACTACGATACCACCCCTGCCGGCCAGAGCAGGCACAACAAGCAGGAAGTACTGGTAAGCAACAGACTGAGGGTTCCCGCCAAACGCATCGGTACACCTGGTGGACGTTTTAAATTCGTCTGCCCTGGCACGCAGCCCTCATGCGATGTTTCACAAAGACGTGCCAATCAGGATGACCACACTCCCGCAACCGTCCTTGACCAGTGGTCTAAAGCAGATGAGGTTATCCGGCGTGTATGCGTCTTCACATTCGGCCATTCCCCCCCAAAAGTCCTACGGAAAAGGGGGTATGCTATTCCGCCAGTCTCCTAGGCTAATTCAGGTCGTCTTCCAACTGTAACAACGTCAAAGATCTCAACCGAGCTGGTCAGCGTATTTAGGGGGACGCAGCCCATGAAGAAGTCAGTAAAGTGTACTAAATAAATGCAAACAATCCACGCCGTACTCAAACTTAGCGTGCCATCCGCTTTTTCAAAAATGCGGCAAAATCCTACCTAACCTACTTAATCGTTTGGAACCAGGCCGCGGACGGCACGTGTAGATGGGCTGTTTATCTTGGTCAGGCGCTTAGCCTAATCGTATCACCAGTTGGTAGACAGGTTTGCCCGTGGACTGGTGCATGGGAGAGGGAAGAGACAGTAAGGCCGATACTGGGGCATCCATCTTCTAGAAAAACTACTGCTTTCCCTAGCAACGGTGTAGGGAAGGACCCCACTTAACTGTCAGTAGACTGTGGATCGTGTCGCACATTTGCAGGCTGTTGCAAAATTACACTGTCAACAACGATTACTTCCCACGACCTCAAGCCTTAACTCAAAATCCGTTATTTTGTGAAATTTACTTTTTGTTTATTATTTAATTACTACTCTCATTTTCGTTGTCGTACAATAGCGTAGGATAAGACTTTCGGCCTAAATTCAGGCAGTTTTTGCGTTTTCTTTCATTTTGTCAGCTTACTGTCTAGCGTGCTGCCCACCCATAAAACTCCCCTTACCATAAATCAAGTATGGCACGATCCACAGTCTACTGACAGTTAAGTGGGGTCCTTCACTATACTGTTGCCCTTTCCCTTTTATAGTAAGCCCAATGTGTTCGAATCTACCCCTAAGAGCTAATAGTCACGGCTTGGGGGACTGCCAACTGTTTGCTTCTTCTCAGGACTGACGGTCAGGCTGCAACGAATCCGCCTTGTCCAGGTGAGAACCAAGTCGTCCTTGCAGTAACCTTGTACATGAGCTGACAACCATTTGGTCCGCGGCATTTTACAGTGACTGTGCTTGCGGTTGGACGTGTTTCACACAGCCTAACACGGCAAGTAGACGTAGCAGCTTTTTTCCGCACGATAACGGGAGTCATGAGCTTAGCAGCCAACAACTCCTTCTTGCAGTTGGCAGTGCATATCGTGTCGGCCTCCATCAAGGAGGTGACCTGACCAGAAAGCACGTGATCTAACGCCATCGTGCCAGAAAAGGACCACCAACGTCCACAGAGACGACGGCGCTTGTGATTTACCTACGAAGAGGATCTTGAGGCCGGCTTGCGTAGAATGGACTCCAATGGCTATTCCCATCCTCGCCGTGCTCCAGTGGCAAGATAGAGTCAAATAGCTTGGAGATTACGGCAGTTTTGGTGCACTTCTTACCTGCCTGTCCCGTACTTCAATGTCTCCTTGTTATCTCCCAGGTCGAATTATGTGTAATGCGCAGAAATATCTTATCCGGAAGGTTTTCCGCGGAAGCCAAAGACTGATTGTCGGCCTTGATAACTAAGAAGGCACACCAGATTGAAACCCTCTCAGCTCAGTGCTCAGATGCAACAAAGTTGAAGTGGGTTTCGACTAAATTGGAGTGATTTGGGGTCACAGAGGGCCGCTTTCTTCCTCTCTCCCATTGTCATTTACGAACATGATTACGTAAATATGAGTGACTATTAGAGGGAGCGCAGGAACCTATTTGGCCCACCCTTTACCTTACATTTTCTTTCTCCTGTTGGCTCTTTAAACCTTAAAGAACTGGGCTTTTCTCAAACAGTCTCTCTGACAGAGAATGTAGACCTTGCTTGGGGTCGGAAACCACAGAGCCAATTTCGTAAGGATTTTTCGGCGCATATGCCGCATACAGAGATCAACATCAAACAAAACGACTTTTCGCAAATGTTCTTTGGAATCGAACTGAAGCGAGGAGGTTTAAATTCTCAAAACAGATCATATTAAGGAGAGATTCTCAATAATGAGAGTTTCTGAGAAAATTACAAAATACAAATTCTTTGCATGCAGAGAACATTGCCCTGAAATAATTAACTGGTAGGACATTCAGTAAAGCAGTTGTAGGCCTTGCAGTTAAAACGCATAGGTAACCTATTTCTGTGAAGTCGTGAATGAGGGAAATCGGCGAGGACGGAGCCGCTGACTTTGGATTGGTTCAAGGCATTGGCCTACGAATAAGGAAGACTGGCTGAGCATCGCAACGATCTGTTTATTGCCTTGAGCTTTCGCAGTCGCACAGGAGCCCATCGTCGGAGATAACAGCAGCAACAGATGAAGCAACAATTTGTCGCCCGATCCTACAGCCAGATTATGTTTATGCATGCTTGATCCGAGCTTGCGTTCGGTCTGACCTGCGTAATTACAAGGACGGTTTAGGCTCGGGATACGATACATCACGCCCGACTGTTCCCTCGAATTCAATCGGTTCTTGACTTCCACGACTCTGCTGCGCATGCTAGCTCTGGATCGGTCAGTAGCTGCCCACACCTTCGAAGCCGGTCATGCGTTCAACTACGCAGTAGCCAAGATAATCGCCCAAATTTGAGGCGAAACAAGAATCGATCGAAACTTGGGCCTCCGATGTAGACCCAGTCAGTTGAGGTATTAGCCTGGCACCAGCATACACAATCCCGAACATTCGCCTCCATTTGCGTTGATGTATGGTTGCGAAGTCAAAGAGTGCGGGGGGCTAGGTCTAAAGGAGTATATTTATCAGACCTC
>CACRXP010001478.1:32893-54005 GCA_902702965.1 Spirometra erinaceieuropaei | reverse complement strand
TTTCAGGCAAGAATCCTTTTGAAATATAAACCGAGAATAAATGACTAAACCATATGGGAAGGTCTGATGCTTGTTTAATAATAGGTTTTGGAATTCCTTCTGTTCCGGAACAATGTGCGTTTTTCATACAACTTATGTGTTTCTTGATTAGATCTGAGGAGAAATCGATCGTACCCAGTGTCGTGTCTGCAAGTGAACGAAAGAAACGGACTTGGGTCGAACTCAGTAGTAAGGTATTTTGCAAAGAAAGCAGTATCCAACTCCGTCTTGCCAGTGTCATCTGTGAGGAAGATTTTGTAATCGCTTAGCAGGGATGGAATTTCGCGACCATGGTGAGAGAAGGACCGATGACGAAAGGCGTTAGCGACGAATTTGTCAGGGTTCGGATCACTGAGAGCAAGTTATTCTCTCTGTCTGTCGCGCGCTTGGCGCATCCTTGAAGCCATTTCAAAAATCTCTGTGATTCTAAAATTGACGGATAAGGAACTAGCGGATAAGTCACGAAGCTGCCGTCTCAACGCATTGAGTCTGTTACAAAGAAAATGAGGAACAAGGGGGTCCGAAGAAGTAGACGAGGAACAAACTCTTAGATACCTTTGGAAACATTGGACATGACGTCACAAAGAACGGTTATATCACTACAGGAAGGAAAACCACGCCATTAGAGTGATATAAAAAAGTTATTTATTAAGTCGTTATCCGTGCAATCGTAATTTAGGTTGGTCCAACCCGTGCTAGTCTTTTTGAAAAGGCAAGCCGTAAGCAACAATGGATCAATATGTGGTCACTACCAAAGAGATCCTATTGAAATGAACAAAAAGAGGGGCAATGTCATTGGTAAAGATTAGATCTAAAATGTGATTACCCCTCGTTGGAGAGCGCACAAGTTGAAACATTTGAGAAAAATTGACAATGTTGTGGAGGGGTTGGAATCTAAATGGACAGATATTGGAAACCCAGTCTATTTCAGTAGTGTTAACATCTTCAGTGACTATTTTAACATCGAAAGCAGCTTCCGGAATTAATTTAAAGGTTTCACATAGTTGCGTGTCACCAGTGGCTGAAAAGTATGGAGGATTGTAGATACAGCCAATAATTACGTTTCTTTGCGGCGAGAGAATCACTGATGCGAATTATAAATTTCCCGTGAATGAGGAGGCATCCAGGTAATAGGGAGAGTGCGTTAGGTAGACTCTAAGAGAAATAATACAACCACCCCCCACGCCTAGTCGCGCGGTCCTGACGGGAGAGATTAAAATCGTCTGTAAAAGGGAAGAGAGATAGAGAGGGAATTAGGGAATGGGTCTAAGTGTCAGCTATGCGTGACTCGAGTCCACAGAACTTCGGAACCACTGACAGCAAAAGGTTTTGAAACTAGTTTTGAGGGTGTCCTGGCAATTAACAGAGACCAAATGTAAAGGACAGTAAGAGTGGGCATGTAAGACTAGCGATTGCATGTGTGAAGATTTTGGTCGGATATCCGGCCAAATAATATCATGGAATGGAAGCTGTTATGCAAGGAGATTTCAGAGTTAAAGTAAAAAATCTCTGTACAATGAGAGGGCGAAAGTCGTTTGCAAACATTGTGTAGTCATTCAGGGATGTTTTTTAGGAAAGTGCTCTTAAACGCTTATACCTGTCTCGAGTAGTCATTTAGAATGAGAACAATGCCTCACGTATTATCACCATTCCTGAGTGGAATCAAAGCAAAGCTGCTCAGCTCCTTTGCGTTTAAATAATGGCATATGGTCACCCTCGCTTTAAAATAGAACCAAATTTTCAAAGTCGATACAGTCACAACTCTCCACATTTTGTTTTCACTGGGATGTTCAAGTTGTTGTATTCTTTGACTTCCTCTTTATTGATACCAGTACAAATGCTTTTGTTTTCATTGTTGACGGTGTCAAAAAGCTATTTGTGGTACTTTCACATACAGTACCTGTGCTAACTCATGAAATGTCACGAATTAACACAGGTTAACGCCTTTAACGCAAAATCGGTAAACACTACGGCTCCCAAAGTCTGATAGCGGAAAATAAACGATGTGCCAAAGAAAGGAAGCAAAGTTTGGTTAAGAAAATATTATTTACTGAGATAAAAATAAATAATTTTCGACAAAAGTCAAATTTTCGAGAAACGCCTATATTACAACCAAGTTAATAAAGGCTACGTATGAGGACGTATAAAGGAGGAGGGCGCATAAAAGGTCAAAAATAATTAAGGACAGAAACAGATACAAAAAATTAGTACTTTGTAGATTGTCCATTCGAATTAATAACAGCAGAAAGTCTGTCCGACATAGACATGACAAGGTTATCTATGGTGGATTGTAAAATGTAATTATTGAGTATGAAATCCAATTTCTCCTGCATTGAAAGAGTCTTCTTAGCTTTGTGCCAATTTCTTTTGACTATTCCAAAAAGATTTTCGATTGGATTAAGGTCGGGACTGTTGGCCGGGATGAAAATGAATTGGAGGCCAATTGCAGAGAGCGCGGTTGTTGTCTAAAATGTTAGATTATGTTTGCAAGCGGCATCAAATTCGTACCTCTTTAGAGCGGTGGACAGGTGCATTGTCCTGCAAAATTACAGTATCCATTCGGCGCCGACTTATGCCGTTGTAGCCGAAAGCATCCTTGACAATTGCAATGAACACCTTGCTGTTGATGGTGTCGGATGTTGACCGCCAGACAGGCCGCTCACCGAATTTAATCGCCATCCAAACCATCATCCGCCGACAGTTCTTGAATGTTGCCGTCGGTGTAGTATGTTCTCTTGGGAAGTTCTTTCCACATATGACGGTTTGGAGCGACTTCGTAGGCTTGTCTAAAAATAGAACCTCATCGCAGAAGAAAATGCTCTTCCAAAATGAAGATCTGTATTCAATATAATTCTTAGCAAATAAAAGCCGTTCTCTAATTAGTTTTCTACTTAAATATGGCTTAATCATGGCCTTCCGCCGCTGCAGTTCAAATTCCTTCATCCTTTTTCTAATGATGTTCATAGAAAACATCGGCAGATGTTCCCGCTGAATGGCCTTAATGGGCATGTAATGAAACTTTTTTAATGTACGACGAATAAAATCGTCGTCTTGCTTACTTGTGGACCGTTTTGGTCCCCCTATCTTATTTCTAGGAACAGTTTTATCATTAATAATGCGCCACAGAGTGACCTTGCTAATATTGAAAATATTAGCTAACGACTCACGCGGGATTCCTTCCGCCGCTAATTTTCGAATGCGCTGGAAGTCAACTTCGGATAAGTATTGTTTAGACATAGTTATCGTTTGGCGTGGCAGAGCAAAGTGACGGCATGTCGCGCGAACTCAATATATATTCGTTTACGACACGCATTTTCAGTCTGGTAAAACAATCACACTGATAAACTTTTTTATTTCGGTATTTTGAAACATAAAACTTTACGAATTTGTAAAATAGAATTTTTAGATAAAGAATCGCACGTTATTTCCTGAACACAATAAGAAATAATTTATCTGCATTTCCCTGATTTTGTTGATATTGAAATTTAATTTTTTTTCATTTTTTCGAAAGTTTATTAAAAAATGTTGTCCTTTTTTTAATCTTCTTAAACAGATTAATAAGGTTACACAAAGAATTTCCATCCGAAAGCTTTAATAGCGTAGGAAACTGCTTGAATATCAGGAATCCTCCGATTTCCCCTTAATCCGGCCCGTTTTCTATTTAATATACAGATCCGTATCAAACTTTCCTTCAGAAAACGGTCTTTTCGTCCTTATTTCAACCAAATAAACACAAATAACGACACCAAAAATACACTACATTGTCCACTATAATTTTGACCTCGGCATTTCATGAGTTAGCACAGGTACTGTATTCCAAATGTGAAATCCTAAGAAGGTTCTCAACCGTCCCCGAATGCTGTCTAGAAGTGCAATCTCATCGTTGTTAATTTTGGAAAATCTTCCGAGTGTACCGTTCAACTGGTTGGAAATATGCCCATGGTACACTGAAAATGGTTTTAAAGATTTCGCGTAGTGATGCAAATGATACACAGGCGCCTCGATAAACGGATTTATCGGACCCCATGACGTGTTTACTTCAAAAATTCCCCAGTCTGACTATCAAGCTGTCTCGGTTCTAGGATTGAGAGAGCTCATTGCGTAGGTCAAACGTCCATCCGTCCTCTCTAATAGGAACATTTCCAGGCTGCCGGCATGACAGTTTAACCACTGTTGCCCAGGATGTCCGGTGTGTGCTCCGCAGCGGGATGAGGGCAGGCACGATGACTTGCACGCGAATTACAGTAGGTGGGCAAAAAGGGTGGCCATAGTCAATACTTAGACGATCCTGGACTACAGTAGGGCTAACTCATGAAATGTCGACCGAAATTCAGAAATGCGTTTTTCTTTCGAAAAGATTAATTAAGTAGGGTTGTAAAAATAGTCAGCCTGCAGCATAATTCTATAATAATTCAGTTACATCAGGATGACGGCTTTCGAAGGAACTTCCTTCCGACTGCATACGAGAACTATACTCTGTAAAAAATGACTACGTAAGTAGCATGCATTTTTGCCTTTGATTTTCGATGCCGCTAAAAGTCCAATAATGTTTCATAACAAACATTCATAAAAATATTCATTCTTTTGCGCATTCGGTAGAAAATGACGTCTTCTTCTGATTTTTTACCCGGGAAGGGTAGAATTCGGTTTTGAAAAACTTTTCTAATTTCCGAGTAATATTAAACCCGCTTTGCTGTCACAGGTGCATTCAGGGTTCCCAAATTAAAAGCCATGACTTTTCCACGTACGGTAAACCACACATTTCTCCACGGTATTGAGAGGAGACAACATATGGTTCATAAAATTTAGTAGCAGATTTGATCCCTGTTGTTAGCTCTACAAGCCACACCGGTAAATGCAGAGACATGACGATTTATGGACGGTCATTTCACGGTATCTTCAAGTATCACAATTCGAAACTTTTTTTAAAAACCGAATTATGTCCCTCCCTCGAGTATAAAATTGAAATAAGACAAAATTTTCTATTGAATGAGCTAAAAATTAGTATTTTTTGCATGTTTTCCACGAAATATAATTGGACTTTTAGGCGCATCGAAAATCAAAGACGTAAATGCGTGCTACTTAAGTAGTCGTTTTTTACAGAGTGCAGTTTCTATTTGCAGTCGGAAGGAAATTCTGTCGAAAGCCAGCGTCGTTTGGTAACTGAATTATTACAGAAGCATACTACAGACTGAGTAGTTTTACGAATCTATTGAATTTATCTTTTCGCAACGAAAACGCATTTCTGAATTTCGGTTGATATTTTATGAGTTAGCCCACCTACTGTCGTTGAAAGTAATAGTAAACTTTCGCTGCATCTACCGCACTCTTCTCCTTCCCCACATTGGCCCAGTGTCAAGACAATGTCAAGAAGACCGGAGGTGAGAGAGGGAGCAGGCGGGTGGCACGACGAAACCCGCACCTAGGCGTGCCACAAACCCCCCTGGTCCACAACGGGCAATGATCAGGCTTTAGTGCACCAAGAAAATACGTGAAGACGGCACAGATCCCGTAACCAGGCTTGTCACTGCGCCTCAAATGTTGGCCAGTTGATGCGGCGTGAGCCTGCATCTGGACGTGTCACTGCATCCCCAAGGTCGGCATTTGCTACGGGTGCACATCCCGATAACGTCTTCTGGGTCCCGATCTAGCTCCTGTGTTGGTCCGGCGCATGAAGCGTGCTACCGGCAAAGAATTCAGCTAAAATATGTTGAGCAGAATTAGATTTTGAGTATTAAATCTAGAACTAACAGTGGCGGGTCAAGGTTAGTTATGAAACCTCTTTTGCAGGCGTCAAAACCCACTTGGCTTATTAGCCGTCGTCGGCTGACGAGTTCGAGGCTCGGGTGTTCCACACTTTGGGCTTTGGTATGACTGGCTGCGACGGCTAATAAGCCAGAAATGGCCATTCCAGTCTCCCTTGTCTTTGTCGGTAATACCATTCTGCCTATATATCATGGGCTGCTGTGCGGCTGCTGGTTGGGCTCGAGAGAGATCCCTTAAGGCACGACGGAACGAGTGAGTTCCGTATGAACGATCGGTGAGCGCCCTCTACCATTGTATATTCCCGATCGAAAACCGACAGGACAACGGGCCCGTGGCTCAGTGGTTAGGAGCGTTGGACTTCTAACCTACAGGTCGCGAGATCGAGCCCCAAGTGCTCCACACTTTTGGGTCGGGCATAACTGCCTGGCGACGGCTAAATAAGCCAGAAATGGCCATTCCAGTCTCCCTTGTCTTTTTCGGTTACAACATTCTGCCTATATCATGCGCCGCTGTGCGGCTGCAGGTTGGGCTTAAGAGAGAGCCCGTAAGGCACAACGGCACGAGTGACTTCTGTAAGAACGATCGATGAGCGCCCCTCTACCATTGTAGTATATAGTGTTGAGTTTGTGTAGCCCTACGATCTGACTTTAACGGTCACATTCTCAATACCCGATAGCCAACCCAAGCGCCTACTGTCGTGTCCTGGCTACAAATACGTCATATTCAAGAAGCCGGAGATCAACAGGTGGTAATACACTAGCTACTCAGGCGTGAGAGACAAAAACACTTAACTGCAAATCGGACTTTCGGTGCTGCTATTTTGAGGATAAAAGATTAAGATCTCTACACGGACCATGTCCCTCATCCGTCTTTTTGATATTTTCATCTCTACTGATGGACTATAGGGGAGATTCACGTGGCATTTGCGTCCAAGGTGACTAGGTATACAGAACGCACCTGCTTATTGTTCGTCGATCCGTTGGCCATGACTCGAAAACCCGGAATGTATCAGTTCATCATTATTTGGCTGGTTAGAAGAGACTGTTGGTTAACGCTGTGCAAACTTCCTTGACCCGATCTTCTGTGTATGCGTTCAACCGGTCTTATAATTCCACCCTACTAATGAACTCCCTTGTCTTTGACGTTATGTCTCTTTTTAGCCGGCGCAGAATATACTACTAACTACTACTAACAATTACACCTTCAAAAGGCTCAGTTTCAATCTCCAAATTAAGTTGGAAGAATAGAGGCGTTGGCTTGATTCGGGCTGTTATGTTGACTTGAAGAAGGAGACACGATCGGTGGGACAAGAGCTTTATTAGCTCGACGTTTCGGATTCCTGCTCGAACCCATCATCAAAAAAAAATCAGACAAAACAGATACGGATGGTTCATGCACAAGAGGCTGCAGTATTTATAGGATGCAGTCGCCATGCTACCGCATACCTATGAACATTCACGGCTCCCCCTTCATCAGAGATCGTCTCACTTGCTGTGCTGACTGTTTGATGGCGGACATTCGCGTCGTTAATTGCTGCAATCTCATTACTTGCGTTGGAT
Source organism: Spirometra erinaceieuropaei (assembly GCA_902702965.1). Taxonomy (NCBI): domain Eukaryota; kingdom Metazoa; phylum Platyhelminthes; class Cestoda; order Diphyllobothriidea; family Diphyllobothriidae; genus Spirometra; species Spirometra erinaceieuropaei. Next base: position 46,641 of record CACRXP010001478.1, on the reverse strand, counting down.
ATTGGTATAATGAATTCTCGACCATCTGATCCATCGGACCTGGCATTGAGAAAAGTGTTCGCCTGTGCGCTTCCCGCGTGACCAATTACTCCGCCTAGGCGAAGTCTCAGCATTGAGTATAGAAGGGAGGGTCATCGCAATTGGTAATGGACTGGGGGCCACTAAACCATGACTCAAGCAGCTCTCGGCTTACGCGATTGACACCTCTTGAGAGAATTTCGGCCTCGTCAAATTTGAATGTGTGGCCGGATCTCGTCGAATGAGCCGAAGCTTCAGAGCTGGAGTCATTTTTCGTCGCACCGCTGCAGCGTGTTCGGCCATTCGTGTTTGGAGCTGTCTTCCGGTTTCTCTGACGCGGTTGCTTTGTCCGCAACTACACCAGATCTGATAAACGACTCCAGACGTCTCTATCCGTGGCAGTGGGTCTTTCGGTTTCATTACCTGATGCCTGATGGTCGCCTCCGGTCTGTGTGCAACTCCAACCCTGACGCGATGAAATTGTCGCAATTAAAGACGCGAATGTCGGTCATCGGACAGTCGTCACATCAAGTGCAACGATCCCTGATGAAGGGTGGAGCCGTGAATGTTCATAGATATGCGGTAGCATGGCGACTGCATCCTATAAACGATGCAGCCCCTTGTGCATGAACCACCCGAATCTGCTTTTGTCTTTGATGATGGATTCGAGAAGGAATCGGAAACGTCAGGCTAATAAAGCTCTTGTCCCAGCGATCGTGTCTCCTTCTTCAATACTGCTTCCTGGTACTCGTCTCTTCACTTTTATTATTTTGTTGACATTCAACAAACGCTCACACAGTTGTCTTGGAGCTACGTTTATCGCGCAACGCCTCGAGGGATGCCAACTATGCAGAGAACTGTCATCAATGGACGGTCGCGACTCGAGTTCAGCCCGGCGGCCTGTTCCTAACTGCAAACGGCCAGACATATTAGCGTCCCAGAAAAAGGATAGGCAGGGACGGGCTAAGGTTCTTGGGAAGATATTAGGTGGAAGCAAATGTCTTTGCCTTTTCCTCCTTATCCTCCCCCCCCCCCTTCACTATTATCCTGTCCGCCCCGACCGCTGAAAGGTGACCCCCTTTGGAGTCGTGGAAGCACTCTGGGATTAAGGCAGGGTCAGAACAATGTCAGGTTCTGGCGGCGACCCCGAAAGGCCAGCAAAGTCATCCCATCTATCCGCCTCTTTCGGCCGAAGGCGCGAGTGCTCGCGTGATCACCGCCGCCGCCGCCGCCGCAGCCGCTGCTGCTGCAGCCGTAGGCGCCTAATGCATCGGGAAGACCCCAAATTTGACCAACCTCGTCACAAGTTGCGGTGACGCTGGCGCAAGTGACGCCACATTTTTATGTCCACACCCACGGCAGGGTGTGTGCTCCCCTCCCTCCCCCCCCCCCGAGGGAGGACACGGGGGGGGGGGCGGGAGCGCGAGTCGCGGAAGTCCGGAGGCAAATAAGGGATGTATATGACTGGGTGCCAAACCGAAAGTGGCGAGTTCGGTGTGTGTGTGTGCGTGTGTGTGTGTGTTCGTCGCCTCTTTATGCCGCCCTGGTCATTAAAAAGGCGTATGAAACAACTTCTCGTGGCTTGTAACAGCCACCGCAGGGGTGACTGTGCCTGCAGCAAGTTAGTTCTCACTGTCAGAAGCACACAGGGACCCTGCTAGGTGAAACTGACAGCAGAATCATTAAAAACGCCAGTTTACAGCCGCTATCAGGATGTGCAGTGAGGGAGTAGGGGAAAGAAAAACTCCCGAGTCAGCAGATTAGAGGGCGCTGGGAACAGTTTTGGATCGCGCGAGATTGTGCGCGGGTCAGGGAGACGTGCAAGAAGAACAGAACAGAGACACAGTCGATGAGAATGACGCAGGGAAAGGTCTCGACTGGACTGTTCTGGTGGCGAAGTGGCTCAATAGAGAAAAAACCAAGCAAGCCCTGGACCTCCCAGAGACGGCTAGCAGTTCTAGGCTGACTGACGAATTCACTGACTCGGAGGATGACAAGGAGAGACGATCAGGTAAGCATTACCGACAAAGATAAGTGAGACTGGAAAAGCCATTTCTGGCGTATTTGCCGTCGTCAGTCAGCCATACCCGACCGCGAAGTGTGCAACACCTAGGACTCGATACCGCAACCTGTTACTTAGAAGTTCAACGTCCCAACCACTGAGCCACGGATTCGTTGCCCCGTCGGTTGCAGTCGAGAATATACAATGGTGGAAGCGTGCAGCACATGCGGCTCTACCCTGCTACCTGTTAGTTAGAAGTTCTATGCCCCTAACCACTCAGACACAGACTCGCTATCCCGTCGGTTGCGTCCCTTCACCCACAGGACAAAAAGCCCCCGACCTTTGTTATGCGCACCTGTGCGACTGCTGGTTGGGCTCGAAAGGGAGCACGTAAGTCACAACGGGACGAGTGAGTTCCGTAAGAACGATCAGTGAGCGCCCCTCCACCATTGTATATTCCCAATCGCGACTGACAGGACAAGGAGTCCTTTGCGGGTCTCAAGTCGTCGGCCGGTATGCCCCGCATTAACGAACATAAGTTGGCCATCCGCCGACAGGACTCCTTGTTTGCGCACGCCCTTGAGCGTGATCACCGAATCAACTGGGAGGGGACCGAAATAATCGCTAGTGCCAACACCAAACAAGCGCGAGAGTTACTAGAAGCTTGGCACTCTAATAACAATAGCATCAACCGCCATGTCGACTTGGACGCTCACTATGAAGGCTTACGTTCACGGTTCGTCGGCTTGCGCCCACCCTAAGACACCAACTGCTAATCCGTGTTCGGCCATGTAGAATATCACGGACTCAGCACCACCCCTACAGAGTGAACCATGTGTGAAACCCTCAACACCTCCCCTACCGTCCGCCACCTGTCCAAACACGTTTTTCACCGCCACAGACAGACGTCTATTGTGTCGATGTAACCTCGATGTCCCCCCATGTCACTAGAGTGATTATCTCCATCACACTTTTCATTTTGTCTGACGACGGGTTAGTGTAACCGACTTGAAAATTCACGAGTATACCTCGATTTTCCGACGAGTCTTGTCCTTTTATTATATATATATAGATATATATATATATATATATATATTTCGAAGTCGAATGTGTGCTTTGGGAAAGGAAGTTTATTATGCAAATTTTCGACGCCGGTTCCCCGAGTCGTCGTCAGGCACAGACGGAAAGCAAATGCGCCAAAACAGCTAACATCTNAGCACCGCACAAGCCTTAAAAGATCGGAGTCATTTTTCAGTACTATCACACGAAGAAAAGAGTGCGTTAAAGAGTCTACGAACTGACAAAAATATTATCATTCTCCCTGCAGACAAAGGGGGCTCAGTCGCAATTTTGAACAAAACGGACTACAATAATAAGATGATGTCATTGTTAGAAGATGGATCTACTTATAAACCACTTTCAGCGGATCCTACCAAAGCACAGCTTTCATCCATTGATAAAGTTCTGAAGCGTCTTACAGGGAAGAAGCAACTGCCAGGAGATATAGCGAAATCCCTGAGACAAAATGAACCGACAATCGCGAAGATGTATGGATTGCCTAAAGTTCACAAGACGGATGTCCCACTACGACCGATAGTATCATTAATCGGGGCACCGAACTACAAAATTTCCAAGTGGTTATTCCAAAAACTTCATCCGCTTTCGAGGAATTGTGAAACTTCAATTGAGAACTCAAATGAGTTTCTAAAGAAATTGGAAGGAATCACAATCTCTTCTGATGAAATAATGGTTTCCTTCGATGTCGTGTCCCTCTTCACATCGATACCTCTAGATGTGGCAAAACAATGCACAGAAGAACTATTGATGTCCTATGATATAGACGTTCCCGCAACTGCCGTGCTCGAACTCATAGACCTATGCTTGGAAACCAACTTCTCATTCAACCAACAGTGCTATCAGCAACTGAAAGGCGCTCCTATGGGATCCCCAATTTCTGGTTTTCTCGCCGAAGTCACAATGCAGAAACTGGAGACTACGGCTCTTCCGTCAATTAAACCTAAGTTGTGGCTGCGATATGTAGATGACACGTTTGTTATCGTTAAAAAGGACCAATTGGAAGCGCTCCACAACAATATAAACTCGACGATTCCGGGGATTACGTTCACACTCGAAAAGGAAATCGACAGTAAACTGCCTTTCCTGGATGTTCTCGTACAACGGAAGACTGACGGAACACTACGTACATCAGTTTACCGCAAAGACACTTACGCGGAAATCATTCTACCTTACGAGAGCAATCAGCCAATTTCTCACAAACGGGGTGCTGTCAAAAGTCTGCTTAATCGGGCAAAAACACATTGCTCTGATGAAGAAGGCTATCAAGACGAACTAAAATTCTTGTGTGAATTGTTTTCGCGGAATGGGTACCCTAGAGATTTTGTGCGTCGATGTATGAGGCAGAAAGAGTCGAAGAGAAAGGAGCCAGATAGTCCAAATCAGACGGCCGAACCAAAAACTTGGCGAACACTTCCTTACATTAAAAATGTGTCTGAACTCGTTGAAAGACACTTAAGGAAACACCAAATTCAGGTGGCGCACCGACCGACGACTACTTTGCGCACTCAGCTCGTGCACCCTAAAGATAGGGTCAACTATCTGGACAAAAAAGAAGTCGTTTACAAGATCCCTTGTGAAGCGTGTGATGCCGTCTATTGTGGCCAGACTGGAAAATGCGCCTCTACACGCATCCACGAACACCAGTTGGCAGTGAAGAGGCGAGACCATCTGTCTCAAGTGGCCATGCACACCCTGGACACCGGGCACACTTTCGCTTGGGAGAAAACTCGCATTGTCGCTGTGTGCCCCTCAAAGAAAGGCCGAGAGTTCCTTGAGGCCATGCACTCAGACGAATCATGCATCAACCGGCACATCGAGTTGGATGCCGCGTACAGAAATCTCAAGGAGAGATGGAAGAGGCGTGGACCAATCAGAACGGACTGACACACACGACGGCCGCTTACTGGCGTGAGCGTCAAACGATTATCGATTTTTTACGTGCACTTAAGATGTTAGCTGTTTTGGCGCATTTGCTTTCCGTCTGTGCCTGACGACGACTCGGGGAACCGGCGTCGAAAATTTGCATAATAAACTTCCTTTCCCAAAGCACACATCCGACTTCGAATTATATTTCTTGGGATGCCTACCTTCCAATATATATATATATAAATCAGGAATGGGCGCTCACCGATCTATTGGCTTCACAAAGCAAACAAGCTCCGTATGTGTGGCAAAGGTCACGAACAGGCAACCAAGATATATATATATAGATATATATATATAATGGTAGGGGGCGCTCACCGATCGTTCATACAGAACTCACTCGTTCCGTTGTGCCTTAAGGGCTCTCTCTCGAGCCCAACCAGCAGCCGCACAGCGGCGCATGATACATAGGCAGAATGGCATTACCGACAAAGACAAGGGAGACTGGTTTGCCAGCCATACCCAAGCCCGAAGTGTGGAACACCCGAGCCTCGAACTCGCGGCCTGTTGGTTTAGAAGTCCACGCCTCCAGTCTCCCTTGTCTTTGTCGGTAATGCCATTCTGCCCATATATATATGGTAGGGGATGGTCACCGATCGTTATTACGGAACTCACTCGTTCCGTTGTGCCTTACAGGCTCCTTCTCGAGCCCAACCAGCAGCCGCACAGCGGCGGTAATGCCATTCTGTCTATATCGTGCGTCGCTGTGCGGCTGCTGGTTGGGCCCGAGAAAGAGCCCGTAAGGCACATCGGAATGAGTGAGTTCCGTAATAACGATCGGTTAACCCCCCTAACACTATATATTCCCGATCGAAAACCGACAGGGCAACGATATCGTGGCCCAGTAGTTAGAGGCGCGGACTTCCAACTAACAGGTCTCGAGTTCGAGCCTCGGGTGTTCACACTTCGTGGCTGGGTATGACTGGCTTACGACGGCTAATAAGCCAGAAATAGCCATTCCGCTACTCTGATGATGGAAACGAGGAAGTTTCCGAAACGTCAGTTCGAATACAATATGGTCCATGAATTCGCCCTCTCTACTTCTTCGTCTTCTTCGGGAGATGATGAACGCTATACACATATACAGTACCTGTGCTAACTCATGAAATGCCGAGGTCAAAATTATAGTGGACAATGTAGTGTATTTTTGGTGTCGTTATTTGTGTATATTTGGTTGAAATAAGGACGAAAAGTCCGTTTTCTGAAGGAAAGTTTGATACGGATCTGTATATTAAATAGAAAACGGGCCGGATTAAGGCGAAATCGGAGGATTCCTGATATTCAAGCAGTTTCCTACGCTATTAAAGCTTTCGGATTGAAATTCTTTGTGTAACCTTATTAATCTGTTTAAGGAGATTAATAAAAGGAGGAAATTTTTTGATAAACTGTCGAACAAAAAGAAAAAATTAAATTTCAATATCAACAAAATCAGGGAAATGCAGATAAATTATTTCTTATTGTGTTCAGGAAATAACGTGCGATTCTTCATTTAAAAATTCTATTTTACAAATTCGTAAAGTTTTATGTTTCAAAATACCGAAATAAAAAAGTTTATCAGTGTGATTGTTTTACCAGACTGAAAATGCGTGTCGTAAACGAATATATATTGAGTTCGCGCGACATGCCGTCACTTTGCTCTGCCACGCCAAACGATAACTATGTCTAAACAATACTTATCCGAAGTTGACTTCCAGCGCATTCGAAAATTAGCGGCGGAAGGAATCCCGCGTGAGTCGTTAGCTAATATTTTCAATATTAGCAAGGTCACTCTGTGGCGCATTATTAATGATAAAACTGTTCCTAGAAATAAGATAGGGGGACCAAAACGGTCCACAAGTAAGCAAGACGACGATTTTATTCGTCGTACATTAAAAAAGTTTCATTACATGCCCATTGAGGCCATTCAGCGGGAACATCTGCCGATGTTTTCTATGAACATCATTAGAAAAAGGATGAAGGAATTTGAACTGCAGCGGCGGAAGGCCATGATTAAGCCATGTTTAAGTAGAAAACTAATTAGAGAACGGCTTTTATTTGCTAAGAATTATATTGAATACAGATCTTCATTTTGGAAGAGCATTTTCTTCTGCGATGAGGTTCTATTTTTAGACAAGCCTACGAAGTCGCTCCAAACTGTCATATGTGGAAAGAACTTCCCAAGAGAACATACTACACCGACGGCAACATTCAAGAACTGTCGGCGGATGATGGTTTGGATGGCGATTAAATTCGGTGAGCGGCCTGTCTGGCGGTCAACATCCGACACCATAAACAGCAAGGTGTTCATTGCAATTGTCAAGGATGCTTTCGGCTACAACGGCATAAGTCGGCGCCGAATGGATACTGTAATTTTGCAGGACAATGCACCTGTCCACCGCTCTAAAGAGGTACGAATTTGATGCCGCTTGCAAACATAATCTAACATTTTAGACAACAACCACGCTCTCCGCAGTTGGCCTCCAATGCATTTTCATCCCGGCCAACAGTCCCGACCTCAATCCTATCGAAAATCTTTTTGGAATAGTCAAAAGAAATTGGCACAAAGCTAAGAAGACCCTTTCGATGCAGGAAAAATTGGATTTCATACTCAATAATTACATTTTACAATCCACCATAGATAACCTTGTCATGTCTATGTCGGACAGACTTTCTGCTGTTATTAATTCGAATGGACAATCTACAAAGTACTAATTTTTTGTATCTGTTTCTGTCCTTAATTATTTTTGACCTTTTATGCGCCCTCCTCCTTTATACGTCCTCATACGTAGCCTTTATTAACTTGGTTGTAATATAGGCGTTTCTCGAAAATGTGACTTTTGTCGAAAATTATTTATTTTTATCTCAGTAAATAATATTTTCTTAACCAAACTTTGCTTTATTTCTTTGGCACATCGTTTATTTTCCGCTATCATACTTTGGGAGCCGTAGTGTTTACCGATTTTGCGTTAAAGGCGTTAACCTGTGTTAATTCGTGACATTTCATGAGTTAGCACAGGTACTGTATATATATACAGGACAGTAAAACTATGGTTTACGAGATCGCCTTTTCTTCTGCGGCGAAAAGACGCTCTAGGACTCCCTCCCTGTCCCTTCCTCTCTGCCGCCCTGACTTCATATGTAAGAAAACCCGTTTTGACATGACTGTCACGTCCTCATACGTAGCCTTTATTAACTTGGTTGTAATATAGGCGTTTCTCGAAAATGTGACTTTTGTCGAAAATTATTTATTTTTATCTCAGTAAATAATATTTTCTTAACCAAACTTTGCTTTATTTCTTTGGCACATCGTTTATTTTCCGCTATCAGACGTTGGGAGCCGTAGTGTTTACCGATTTTGCGTTAAAGGCGTTAACCTCTGTTAATTCGTGACATTTCATGAGTTAGCACAGGTATTGTATAAATACTGTGAGGCGCGATACCACACTCACCTTGTTTGCTTTTGAAACGTCAGGACAGTAAAACTATGGTTCCCGAGATCACCTTTTCTTCTCATTTATGTACGGGGACGCGCATTTTCGCATCTATTATTAATATATATAGATATATGGTAGACGGACGCTGAGCGATGTTAGCCATTTTCAATCCTTTGATGCGGACCTCGAATGTGTGCTTTAAACGTCAGAAAAATGCAGTTATTCCAACTGAAATCGAATACTTTTTCGGCCATTCATCAACCACAACCACTAGTGAACTGCCAAGAGCTGCTTGGTCGCCTGTTCTGGAAGCCAGCGACTTGAATCGCAAATGAGACGGAAAAAAATATTCCTAGCCAGAAGGGGTGTAGAATGCTTGCAATTGCAGTAATGTCCAAACCGGCCAATTGCCCTTTTCACCAACTGCTTGCCGTCTATCGCAGTTTTTTCAACCTGAACGAGAGCAATTGCTGACAGTTGTCATGCAGAAATAGTTTGGCGCCCGACTTTTGCGTACGCATTTTCTCGCAAATTGTGGAGTTTTTGGCCTAGCATTTTCTAGATGAGGGAAACAATGTTGCAATTTTTAAACGGATGACTAACTAGTATGAAAATTCATTTCCTTCGAAAGGTGAAGGAGCTAGGTGGTCAAGACGTGGTCCTATTGACGGATACAGAAAGTATTTATCATACGTCCTGCCAGGGAGGGTAAAGAGGAGAAGCAGGAAGGAAAAGGAGGGGGAAGGGGTAGAGGATAGGGCAGAAGAAGAGGGGGGAATGGAGAGGGTGGGGGGGTGAGGAAGAAGAGGAGGAAAAATAAGAGGAAGAAGGAGGGGAGGAGAAGGTGGAGGGGTTGGAGGAGGAGGAAGAGTAGAAAGGCGAGGAGAGCAGACGAGAGGGAGTGGAGGGGGCGGAGGGGGAGAAATAGGAGGGGGAGGGGAGGAGCAGAAGTAGTAAGATGAGGGGGAAAAGAGGAAGTAGGAGGAGCAAGAGAAGGGAGTGAAGGAGGAGGAAGAGGAGGAGGAGGAGGAGGAGGAGGAGGAGGTGAAGGAGGAGGAAAAGAAGGGGAAGGAGGTAGGGGGCTGAAGCAACTGCGCACACTATGGCGAACCATTTCCAGTCTTCTTGAACAAGTAGACTACGAACTAGTCATCGTGAGTTATCTGGAGGATTCCCGGCGGTCACAAGCCCCACACAGCAGCAGCAGCAGCAGCAGCAGCAGCGGCGGCTGCAGAGCTAGAATAATTCTTATCCCAGGTATCCCAACCAACTTTTACTTTTGTTCCTGATTTCATCTGAGCAGGGACTATATGACTGAATTATACTTACACTGAAGTTGCATAAGTGCACTGTTTAGCAAGAACAACCACCTTCCACCCGCCGGTATAACGACAACCTCAGTGATTCTCCGCCCTGTACTGGAGCCCCAGACAATTCTACTTAAAGCAGTCTCCAAGCAGCCCTTCTGCTTCATACACTCAGTCGATTTTGCCTCGAGATGGGGGACGCGATCGCCTGACATTTAGGATTCACTATCGAACATACCATCAGAGGCAGCATCAGATCACGGCACTGAATGTCTGCAGAGTTGTGGTATTTATAAGATACAGTTGGGCAGTCGGTAGCCAGGCCCCGTATTAAAGGTGGTTGGAAGTTTGTTTACTGGGGCTATTTTGTGGGGCTCCGTAATCACATGTGACGCATTTGGCTTCCGTTTTACGGTTGAGGTTAGGATTAGGGTACCGGTTAATAGTTTCCGATTTTCGGGTTAGGGTTATGCATTTAGGCTTAGGTTTTCAGGTCACGGTTAGGGTTTGAGCGTACGATTAGGGTTCAGTATTACGGTTAGGTTTTTCAGTAACGGCTATGTCTAAGGGCTACGGTTACGTTTATGATTTCGGTTAGAGGTAGGGTTGCCGTTAGGGTTAACGGTTAATGTTTAGGGTTGCGTTTAAGGTTAGGGTTAAGGTCGCCGTCCGCTTCCCCATTCCTGGCTACCAACTGCGATCTAACCTAAAGTTGTTACGTCCCTGCAAAACTATTAAAATTGGCGACTTCCAAATTCGTCACAGATGGTCGCACTTGGTGAGATCGCATCTGCCAATTCGCAACTGCTTCCACGAAGTCGCGTTTTCCTTTGTATCGACAAAGTATTACCTCCGCTGAGCGCGAAAATGTCATCTCATCAAGCTGATGCCTTCACACCCGCCCCTTTCTTCAAGGGACGTCTTAAAAAATCGAGCCCTTGGCGCTTTTAGTGCTGAGAGAAATGGAAACTCTCATACGGCGAAAAACAGAGGAGAAAAGTAAGAAAGCAAAAAGAAGGCACAATTTTGGATTTTTTCTGCACTGAAACGATGTCCTTTGGGTCAAACATAAGAGCGGCACAAGCAGCCTGTATGTCAAAACCCGCAAATCAGGCAGACCCTCTTGGCGCTTCCATTCGTCTGTGCTGACACGGGTATAAATGGGATTGGGGGGGGGGAGGAGACTGAAACGTGGTTGGGCAGAAGGAGTCCGCGTCGCGTTCAACTTCGCAAGGTATCAGCTCTCACCTAGTGGGATGGGCCCCGCTCTGGAGAAACTATCCTGCTGAAAGTGCCGTCGAACGGTGACGTTGGCCAGAAGCAAATAATACAGACCGACGACAGAAGATAAAATACACGGGGTACTTGTAAGTTTACCGTTCTTTCGATTTAATAGACCGAGAACCTAATAGGAAGATTATAAATGAGTAGACGAGGAGCGCAATTATTTACGACCCATGGTTGAGTTCTGCTCGCGATGTCGCCGCCTGGAGCTCCGAGAGGAACAACAGTATCTATATCTCGTCTTACAATTAGAATAGGTGGGGTGAAGGCCATTTACATGGTACCCTGAGCCCTCCCGATATCAGCAAAAAGGATGTGGTTCCATAATCAAAGTGGTACAGCATCTGCTTCGATAATTAACTGAATCTGTTTTCGAACATCCGATATTCTCGGCCTGTAAGCAGGCTACTCAGTCGCAAATAGGTTAAAATCTGCGGTGATATAACAAGGGTCTCCCCAGTCATCCAGAATAAATGACTAAAATGACTTAGGTACGACTATCACTCCACATTCGACTTCTAGTCGTCGGAGAAGAGCGTTGATCGCACTCTGCATATCAGCTATCACTGAGCGTTGCGCAGGTAGGAATGCTACATGGGACGTGATCTTAGCCTGATCAAGTTAGTATGCTATCTACAATCTCAGAAAACATCAGCTCCAGGGCAAATGACTTTGGGTACTAAATGTTTACCGGTTTCATAGTCTGCCTTGTCCGCCAGGATCTGTTGCTCACAAAAGGTGACTTGCATCGACCAGGTGTCCACACAGACCTGAGCCAGGTATGCGTACTTAAAGTGGACGGATGACAGGCGAAGCACGCTTTTTCGCAAACTGAAATTAACGGCGGCGTACTTGTCCTCACCAAAGCATGCTTCATGCGGGATTAGAAGACCTGCTTCAAGCAGATTCCGAATTTCCGGGAAAAGCTGACCGAGGAATGATTGTCAAAACATACTCCAGCAGAAACGACCAAAAGACCCAGCTGGGAGACCTTATTGAACAAAGTAAAGGGGTTGAATTCCTCGTATGTAGGGCAAAGAATAATATTTCCTCTGTACCGCTTCTCCACTTGAACTCCGATCTTGCGGTTGCCTCTGACGTCCGAGGCGATTTTTCACTAAACTAACTGAATATCCGTTAGATCGGAATAATTCGTAGCAGTAGGCTAGTTCTCCCTTGAGTAGATACTCGCTGCTACAGTACCCAAAGGCCCGGTGAAAAAGAGTTCGAACGCAGCTTTTTTGTGGGCCGCAGGATGGTCGCTCCTATAGTTGGGAATGATTTCGGCATTGGAGTCTTTGCTGTGGACGCTGGTTGCGAGATCGCCATCACTCAGTCTTTGTACAGTGACGTCGAGAAAAGGAAGAAGTCCCCTGTTGCTTCTTCGCGAGTGAATTGCATGGCGGGGAAGACACCGTTAAGACTCTGGCGCAGTCGTTGAACTTCGCAGTTTTTTTTTATGACTACGGAGGTATCATTTACGTAGCGGAGTCACATCTTTGGTCTGATGGATTGAATAACAGTTTTTTCTTGTCTTTACAAGACTAGTTCGGCGAGTAACCCCGATATCGGTGGACCAATTGAGATGCTCTTGACCTGTTGGTAATACTTGCTATCGAGTTGAAGAAGGAAGAAAGAAGGAATCAAGGAAGAGCCCAAGCATGTCTTAAACGTGCTGTGTTAGAATCCCACTTGGAGTTTCATCTAGGCGTCGGGCTACGCTCTCAATCGCCAAGTTATGTAATATTGAAGAAAACAGAGCAATCAGATCAAACGATAGAATGCATTCATCAGGGCTTACATTAAGGCCTTGGATCCTCTGAAGGAAAGCATGCGAGCTGCTGATGCTGTACTGCCATCCATTAGTGAGGTGCTTTAGGTGCTTGTACAGCCACTTGGCAAGGTTGTAAGTAGGCGATCCAATGAGCGGCACTATGATCCTCAACGTTGCATCTGCTCCGACGAAAAAGCTGACCACATATATAAAGTAGAAAGTTAACGAGCTCACTCAGAAAAAGCTCATAAACTCCGGAGACTCCAAATGTCTGACTCCCAATGGCACTCGTATCGTACGTGCTTATGGCCTCCCAAATGTACACAAAGCAGATGCACCGTTGAGGATCATAGTGCCGCTCATTGGATCGCCTACTTACAACCTTGCCAAGTGACTGTAAAAAAACCTATATATAAGCTTACAAGCACATATACATATGTAAATATATACAGAATGACATAACCGACAGAGACAAGGGAGACTGGAATGGTCATTTCTGGCTTATTAGCCGTTGTCATCCAGTCATAGCCAACCCCGAAACGTGGAACACCCGAGGCTCGAACTCGCGACCTGTTAGTTAGAAGTCCAACTCCCCTAACTCCCCTACACATGTACTGCCTCGCTTGTGCAACAAAAAGCCAAAAGAGTACGCTGGGGGAGGGGGGTAACAAGAATCAGACCAGTTGAGAGAAAATGCAACTTTCAAAAAGTCCAAACTTCGCGTGCTGACAGGGCAAAGGACGCGAAACTGGGTGACACTGCCAGTGGGCGCCGAAAAAGTCATCTGAATGATAATGAAGGTAGGTGATTTATTGTCCTTCTCCTCACTCCTTCCTCCTCCTCCTCCTCCTCCTCCTCCTCCTCCTTGTATGCAGGGCCTGTGAGCGCCTTGCACGGAGGACTACGGACAGGCTGCCGACACCCTGTAATTATTGTTCACCACCACCACC
>CACRXP010001478.1:2467-25657 GCA_902702965.1 Spirometra erinaceieuropaei | reverse complement strand
CGCGTCCGATGCAGAAGACTACGGGTAGACTGCAAACGCCTCGTTATCATCATTTAATATGTCAGACACCAATGTTGGCAGACATCGCGCACGCGTGTTTTGTAAATTGTCCCGACGGAATCGTCAACGCGCTTTCGCCGAGTTAAAACCCTGGAGGTAGCGAAGAAAGCGAAGAAAACGAAGTTGGAAGTCAACGCTAGATCTTCAGCACCTCGGCCCACCCCGCTTTCGTTGGCGAGACAGCAGTTTCATGCTGCGATGTGCAATTTTTGAGGCATTTCGTTGTCACAGTCGTGGCTCAGGAATGTTCTGTTTTGAGCCGCTGTCGCAACATCCCTCTGCCATTTCACCATGGCAGCAGGGAGGGTTCAAATTTGGATTTCCCAAAATTTTTTGATGCATGTATCCCACATCAGAGCATCTGCTTCAGCCTCCGTATGCAGTGATTGAGGCCGTTCGGCCAAGAAGATAAAATTAAACGACATTGAAGACTAAAATAGAACCCCTAAACAACGCGATTGCGTTAAAATCAAACAAAGAATCGTGTTGAGTGTTCCTCGTGGACCTAGACTTCACACCGCTGCTTCTCATGCCTGAGACAATGTAGACAGCTGTGTACGTGTGTTTGCATGACTTAGAGGTGGAATTTCGGTAGAATCGGACGAGTAGAGTTGGTGGGCTAACTCATGAAATGTCAACCGAAATTCCGAAATGCGTTTTCGTTTTGGAAAGGTTAGATAAGCAGGGTTGTAAAACTACTCATCATGCGGCATAATTCTATAATAATTCAGTTAAATCACGATGCCGACCTTTGAACGGGCTTCTTGTCGGCCACATGCAAAAACCAAACTTTGTAAAAAGTGACTACTTAAGTAGCATGCATTTTTCTCATTGATTTTCCATGCTATTAAAAATGCAAATAAATTTCATGGAAAAATGCATAAAAATATTCATTCTTTTGCCCATTCGGTAGAAAATGACGTCTTCTTCCAATTTTATACTGGAAGAAAGGGTATAATTTGGTTTTCAGATATTTCAACCCCGACCTGCCGTTAAACTTGCATTCAGGCGTACGGAAACCATACATTTCTCCACAATATTAAGAAGAGACCATATGGGGTTCATAAAATTTAGCAGTGAACTTCAGCCATATTGTTAACTTTCCACGCCGCATTCGTAAATGCAGGGACATGGCGTTTTATGAAAGGCCATTTCACAGCATTAATAAATCTCACAACTAGATCCTTTTTAAAACCGAATTATACCCTTCCATCGAGCATAAAACTGAAAGAAGACGTAATTTTCCACAAAAGGAGTAAAATAATGAATATTTTTATGCATCTTTTCCATGAAATATAGTTGCATTTTTAAGAGCATCGAAGATCAATGAGAAAAATGCCGGGCTACTTAAGTAGTCATTTTTTTACAGAGTATAGTTTTTGCATGCAAACGGAAAGACGCTCATTGTGAAGCCGGCATCCTGAACTACTTGAATTATCAAGGGATTATGCTGCATGCTGAATTTTTCACAACCCTACTTATTTAATCTTTTCGAAGCGAAAAAGCATTTCGGAATTGCGGTTGACTTTTCATGAGTTAGCTCTCCCTCTGTATATCCCGTAATGCAATCTCTGAGCCGCATCTGCCATAGTTAAAGAATCCGCTTAGTCAGATGGACAGAAAGGAATAGCTGCCTAAAAATAAGCCTTAAAACAGCGGTCCGGACTCCGGAACTCGCGGGGTTAATTTCCAATCTAACCTTTGAAGCAAAGTTATTTGACGTGCCTTGGAGAAGGTAGTAGGTTTTACAGTAAGCACTTGAAAAGGCCTCAACCTTGGGGGGCGGACTCTCTGTCTTGCTCCGGTCGACAATCAAAATCTGACAGAACATTCCACTAGCCTGCGACTGGGTCTGCCAAATCAAAAGAAATAAAAACAGGTGACGGCACAATGAAGTGCGCTTTTCAGAGGGCGTGGAGTTAATTCATCGGAATGGATCCTCGGAAAGGACCCAGTGAGGGCCCCCAAGTGTCATCAAATGGCCACAGCCGCCTGTCCTACGGGAATGATGGTAATGGCGGTAAATTTAAAAAAGTGAACAATAAGAAACATTCGAAGTGTAAACCAATTTAAGTTAACCCCTAATCAATAGATTACATCGGGACAGGTAACGAAGGCAAATTCAACCGACGAAAAGGAACGGAGATAGGTGATTGCCGTTGTAGCATTGCTATATGTAAGGATATTGTAAGTGTTGCGTCCCACTTTGAAGTACTTAACGCACTCTCCTTATTTTTGGCATTTAACATACCACCCCGATGCCCCACCAATAAAACCCCTATTAACATCATTCCCGTAGGACAGGCCTGTGTAGCCAGTTCATGATACTTGGGGCCTTCACTAGATCCTTGCCGAGAATCCATTCCGATGAATTTACTCCACGCCCTCTGAAAAGCGCACTTGTGCCGTCACTTGTTTTTTTTTGGATTTCGCAGCCGCCAGTCGCAGGCTAGTTGAATGTTCTGGCAGATTTTGATTGTCGAGCGGAGCGAGGTAGAGAGTCCGCCCCTCCCCCCAAGTGCCTACTGTAAAACCTACCTTCTCCAAGGCGCCTCAAACGTGTAATTCCCCTTCGACACTAAACTTTCTTTAGTCTTTTTAGAATTTCCCATCCCATCCGTTTTTCAAACTTTATTCCTTGGGTAAGAATACTTTCAGGGTTTGAAACCTATTCAGAGTCCACTTCCTCTTCTTGTTACATGCCGCTTATATTCCATAGAATTTTTGACTATTAAGAAAACACAAGTAAATGCACTTTTCGAAACAGTCAGTCCCTCCTACACACATACAAGCGACAGTTCGATAGTCGAATCCGACGATACCCTCCGCGTGCTACATAGTAAGGTGCAGCAGGCACGGTGACTTGTGCGTGAATTAGTTTTTAGTGATAGTAGACTTGCGCAGGATATACCGCACTCTCTCTTCCCTGCGCTCCACCTAGGCCCGGTGTCAAGACAGAGTCAAGAAGACCGCAGGCAGGGGAGGGCGCAGGTGGATGGCACGGTCGAGGCGCACCTTGGTGTGCCACTCCACGCTCCCTGGTTCACACAGAAAATAACCAGGTTTTTGACTAACAAGGGGGAGAGAGTGTCAGTGGTCCCAGTGTGCACGACGTACGCCGGCAAACGGGTCTGCCACCGCGCGCCGAAATTTTGGCATTTGTTCTGGTGCGAAATCCGATAACGCCTGCCAGAACCCGATATGGCCCCCGTTTTGGTCCAGCGTATTTACCACGTGGCCTGTTTGGGACACACACCTACCACTAGGGGTTTTAGATGAGATCCGGTGGTCTTTGCTGCGCATGCTGGAGCGTATCCATGAGGATCCACGAACGACAGCCGACAAGTACGCCCAGCTTGTTTGTTTCCCAAACATTCTGAATCTGTGTTCGTAGTAGTAGATTTCCTTGCCGTCCGATCCGTTATTAGAGCAGACTTGCCTATCTGACTAAACGTGGTCTAAAAAATCACACAGAAGAGGGATGCATGGGTCCGAAGCACTGCCGGTTGAACGCAAGAAACTCCATAAGGGTTTACCTCTCTTGAGGTGCTAAGTGAAAGATAGGAGTTGCTAGCTCCTAGGTAGAGTGAATATATGGCTCATTAGATGTTGGCCGAAATTCTGAAATGTGCGTTCGATTTGAAGTGATTAGAGTAGGTGAGCTAAATCATGAAATGTATACTCAAATGCCGAAATGCGTTTTCTTTACGTTGAAAAACTCATCATCATGCAGCATTATTCTGTAATACTTCTGTTACCTCTGGATGCAGCCTTTCGAATGAACTTCTTTTTGGCTGCATGCGGAAAATAACCTCTGCAAAAAATGACTACTTAAATGGCATACATTTTTCTCATTGATTTTCGACGCCCTTAAGAATCCAATTATATTTCGTGAAAATCATGCATAACAATATTCAATCTTCCGCTCATTCGGTAGGAAATTACGTCTTTTTTCAATTTTATGCTCAAAGGAAGGGTTTAATTCAGTTTTCAAAAACGTTCCCAATTCCCGAAAATTTTTAACACCGACCAGCCGTTACACTTTCATGCAGGGTTTACAAAGTACAAGCCGTATATTTTCCGAGTACGGAAAGCCATACATTTCTCTACGGTATTAAGAGGAGGCCATATGGGGTTCATAAAATGTAACAGTAAATTTAAGCCATACTGTTAACTTTACAAGCCACATTGGCAAATGTAAAGACATGACGTTTTATAAACGGCCATTTCACGGTATTAAAAAATCTCACAATTATAAACTTTTTAAAACCAAATTACAGCCTTTCTTCGAGTAAAAAAATTGGAAAAATACGCCATTTTCTACCGAGTGAGCAAAACATTGAATACTTTTATGCATGTTTGCCATGAACTATAATTGGATACTTAAGGGCATCGAAAATCAATGGGGAAAATGCATGCAAATTAAGTAGTCCTTTTATACATTGTATGGTCTTTGCATGTAGTCGATAGGAAGTTCTTTCAAAAGCCGGCATCATGAGGTAACTGAGTTATCACAGAATTATGCTGCATGATGATCAGTTTTACAACGCTACTTAATTAATCTTTTCGAAGTGAAAACCCATTTCGGAATTTCGTTTGACATTTCATGATATAACCCACCTATTGTACTTAAGTTGATTTCTAACAGTAATTATTGGGCAGCATAACCACAGTATATTTCAGTCCGAATTATACTCTTCTTTTGAGTATGAAATTGGAAGAAGACGTGATTTTCTACCGAATAAGTAAAAGAATGAATATTTTTATGCATGTTTTCCATGAAATATAATTGAATTTTCAAGGGCATCGAAAATCAATGAGAAAATTGCATGCTACATAAGTAGTCATTTTTTGCAGAGTATAGATCTTGCATGCAGCCGAAAATAAGTTCTTTC
The DNA here is from genome assembly GCA_902702965.1 of Spirometra erinaceieuropaei. Lineage (NCBI taxonomy): Eukaryota > Metazoa > Platyhelminthes > Cestoda > Diphyllobothriidea > Diphyllobothriidae > Spirometra > Spirometra erinaceieuropaei. The sequence goes on along the minus strand of CACRXP010001478.1, from coordinate 20,702 downwards.
GGAAGCCGACACCCTGAGGTAACTGGATCATTATAGCTTTATGCTGCATCATGATTAGTTTTACAACACTACTTAATTTATCTTTTCGAAACGAGAACGCATTTCGAAATTTCGGTTGACATTTCATAAGTTAGCACACTTCCTGTAAGTTACTTTGCCATTGATTTTTGACTTTACAGGAAACGGACACAAAAAGCGTACTCTCTTGTACACATTTGGTGGCAAATAGCGTCTTGCTTAAGTTTTATACCTCAGATTGGGGTGTTTTTGGTTTTTAGAAATTTGGAATGGTGAAATTTTTAAGACCGTGAAATGTTCATTCGTACATCATCGCATCATCACGTTTATCAAGGTCACTTATAAAGCATATGACCTAGTCCAACTCATTTGCATTATCTTTTAGTCCTATATGATGCCTTTCCAGCAGCATAGAGAGATGTTTGATATTCCCTTGACAGAATGTATACAGGTTGTAGTTTGTAAAATCCTGAATGCAGACGTAAGGACATATGCGACAAAAAATTATTCGGAAGTCGAAAAAATTCTAAAAAACGGGAAAACGCCCTTTCTGTCTGCATGGAAGACTGAATTTGCTAAAGTGCGCAGAAGAGGAAATATTTCTGCGCCCCACCTAAGGTAAGCAAACCCCAGCCGCCTGTAATACGGGACCGGTGGTAATAAGGGTTTTATCAGGTGTGGCCGGGGAACGCACAGGCAACGAGCTCAAGTAATTGTATGAAAAGAAAAGCTATTGTGGAATGCGCGGTTGTACTTTGAGTATTTGAGAAATATTTGCCTTATCCCCTAACCCCTAACAGTATTGTGCCCAACAGGTGCGGCTGCACTATCACATCTTACCGTTTTTTGCCGTGGCACCAGCTCATTGGCGTGGTGAAGGCAGAATCAGCAAGACAGAAGGCTGATGAAAAAACAACGCTCCATTTAAGTAGGTTCTTCGGACCCGTCTCTGCGCCTGCCCGGCTTTTTTGGCATTTGTAATGTGAAATATGTAATCTGGACGGCAAAACGACCGGTCGCGTTCACTGTCTCTTTGTCCAGCACTCTAGATCAGAGTGTGGTGATGTACCGGACTAATTTACCTTTGACAGTTTAATCCCATTTTCTTTGACCGGATTGCTTGTTTGAACGTGACGAGAAACGACACACCTGTACAACCCGCCTTGTTGGCCTACGTGGTTGTCGCGCTCTGTTGCCAGGTTATTTAACGTTAAAAATCTCTATATTATTCACTGCCCAGCTTTGCTTGCTGTCTTTAAGGCTAGAGCCCGTGAGATATAACTCGTTAGTTAGTGAGAACATTACCTTGCTACGTCAGGAGAACTTCTACTGCGACGCCAATCAACCTAACCAAATGTCTACTACCGCATGCGTTATCACAAAATCCACCGAAGTTATCATCCTGTCCTACAACCTACTGCTCATCTACCGTCTTGTCCTCGCCCGCGAGGTTGGCAATTACATGTCCACCAACAGTCAAATTGGGTTGGTCTTCTGCTGACGGTTTGTCAAGAGCGAATCTTGGGGCAGTGACTTTTATGCTACTCGTCGTGATGATCGTAAATACGTTCCATTTGCCCAAACTCAAGGGATTAGACTACGGTTAGGTCCGGGGGGGGAGAGACCAGATCGACGTGAGCCCTCCACTCCCTCGTCACACAGGCAACTTTCAGGCCAGCACCCCATACATGGTGACTGGGATGGAACTACCCGCCGGCGAGAGGTACCTTCTTTACAGCCTCCCCCCACTCCCATCTACACCACATTAGCAAATTAACTGACTTTAATTGGGCCTTTTATGGACAAAGTAATCTAGATAATTTGTCTGTTTGCTCATCATGGCAACAGGCGCCCCCTCTCTAACATTTCTCACTTGTTTAGCACCAGGTTGGGCCGACCTGTTGTCTCCCCCTGCCCGACACTCGCTGCGGGTACACAAAGTACCGCGCGTGTTTTATCGCGCGGCGCTCTCTGGTGCGCCTGGTGGCCTGCAGCAACCCTGCAGTGAGTAATGCCCCGCCTGTGGAATTCAAGTTATTGCCCGCTGTACACTGATTCTGCATGTGACCCCCTGTCTGTCGGCATTCAGACACAAAGACTTGACTTATCCGCCCCCCACCCCCACCCACCCTCCCACTCCTTCCCACTCGCTCCTCCCCCCAGTTATCTACATACTGGAGAGTGACGACGTGTTGATGGAGCGATGCTTGTTCCTAAGTCGCGCCGACGTCCTTCTCATCCCGCGGCGCACTGCCGATGCCGCAGCGATGACCGGGTGGGGCTAAATTTTTCCCATCGCAGCCTCTGCTGTTGATGATGAGGATTGTGGCGGCGGCGGCGGCGGCGTCGGCGTTTACGCAAAGTGAAAATTCACTCGCTACAGCGTCGGAAACGAGTTCTCCTCTAAAGGAAACCGGGATCGGATATTTCCCCGACATTTCAGCATCTGCGATCCGGTGGCGAAATCTGGGACATCTGGCGAAAATGCCGCAGAGCTCTCCGTGCTTCAATGCTGGAAGGCCGAAAAGGATCGAAAAAATGGACTCCATGCCATTGTATTGTGCATACTTCCAACGACACTGACGCTGCTTTGTACCCTTCGGAATACCTCAAATGACTGTGCACTATTCGCTCGTTTCGCGTGGAAACACATTAACCGCTGGTGCTGAAACGAGTGAGGTCGACGGTCTCAGAACATATTCCTCATCTTAAACGATCTGACAGGTTTGAGACTGCCAGTAGAAGCAAAGAGACGAGTCCCAGGAAGCAGTCTTGAAGAAGAAGAAGAAGAAGAAGAAGAAGAAGACACGATCGCCGGGACAAGAGGCTAATAAGCTCTCGTCCCGGAGATCGTGTCTTCTTCTTCTTCTTCTTCTTCTTCAGGGTTTGAGACTATCACAGTGAGTTAAAAGGCGTGCTTTGGAGGATTGTTAACCGACGTCTCAATTCAGACCATACAGTCAGCCCAGTTGTTTGTCTACGTGTTGAATGACCGACTGGTGGACTGAGAGCCATGCTCCATTTGTGGGTAAGGATCGGGCGAAGGACCCCAAGCATCTATGGCATACAAAGAATACCTACTATACTTATTTAGGTGGGTTTTAATCCGACACGATTATTTCGGTCTAGGTGTTTCATTGTACAAGGCTGGGTTGTCTGTTTTAGGCGGTCCAATGCATTATCTACAATCACCCTAGCTCAGAGAGTTGAGACGCGATCGTTGTAGACAGTCTGCTGGATTATCTACAGTGACCTCTGCCCAGAAGGTTGAGAAGCAATCGCTGTAGACACTTAGTGTTTATTTTTTAAATTTTCCTGCCTAATTGCGGTTGCCACATGTCAATGCATTAAAACATTTCCGACCGAAAAATGAATTTACCAATTATGTATACCCATTTTGCCCTTCCTCTATGCATACAACAGCCTCGACCGTAAAGGCCCTATTACCAACTTTCCCGTAAGACAGGCACCTTTGGCTGGTCGTGCGTGTTTGGGGTTCTTCACCCGATTTGTGCCCATTTGTGCCTTACTAATGCGGCCTCTATAACACTCCCACTCGGTGGGATTCGAGTTGGTGTGGCGATACGCGTTTAGGCGTGGTTTTTTGTCTTACCAGCCGCCTTCGCCCTCTCCAACCTCCAGCATTCTTGACTCTGTCATGACGCCGGGCTCAGGTGGGAGAGGAGAGAGTACGGTAGACTCAGCGCAAGTCCACCATCACATAGGGGAACTCGCGCGCAAGTCACCGTGCCTGCTTCACCTTGGCGTGGTGCACACGATGGCCATGGTTGCCTGCGATGTCCTCCACCACCTCCGGTCTTCTTGACTATGTCTTGATACCGGGTCAAGGTAGGGGATGGAGGAGAGGGTGCGGTAGATGCTGTGCAAGTCTACAATCACTATAATCTAATTCGTGCGCAAGTCACAGCACCCTGTTCGCCCCTGCTCTAGAGCGCACGGTGGACATTGCCGTAAACGGCGGCCGAACTGTCGCCGTACTTGCAACAGACTCGTGTCGTCCGGCGGGGCCTCGTAACCCAAGTGGTTTGAGCGTTGGCTGCGTGGGTTCGAATCCCACCGAGGCGCCGAGTCTTTCACTGTTAGGTCAATATGAATGATTTAAAATCTGCCAAAATATATATGAAGACATTCTTGAGATAATCCGATATTTTATGAACTAAACACTACTCCAAGTGTGTCTGCTGCAAGAGTCAAATTTCTTGCGCATTAGATCCTTGCCCTAAAATTCCAACAGCAATGACTCTTGTCCTGAAAACTAGGTTCGTCTGGCAAGCTCAAACTCGGCTACTGTTGATTATATGTGCAAATGACAGGTGCGTCTTCTAAAGCTCAGAAAGCAATTAGTGCCACCGGTTTTCTGGCTGCCTGAGCTTTCACATATCCTAACATATGCTAAAGTAAGAATTGTTTGGATCATTATTGTTGTTCAACAAGTTTTTCTACAAATAAACCGATGAGTATTGATACGAAGGTTTGGAAAGATACCCTTTTCTTGGAGTCATTTCGGAAGGAATTTCGTCTTGCCAGGAGCAATAACATCAAAGTTTCCAGTCGCTTACATCCTCATTAGCCCGACCTGCAATTTTGCCTCGAGTCATAGGTTTCAGACTATTGTATATGTACATTTACTGAAATAGATTACTGTTCCCTACTTAACCACGAAGAAAGGGCTTTGTTGTTTCCGAATATTTGATTTTGTTGGTTTAACGCAGATATGTAAGCCTGGAGTTAAACTGCCGAAGCCGAACCTGCCGTTGGCGCCACAAACTTCCATAAACTGTTCAGATGGAAAACGACGACGGTAGGGTGTTTGATCTCGAACTAACTTGAGCTAGCCTATGGACCGTGTCATACGCTGAATGTTGGTAGACGGGATTTTACGGGTGAGGCAACATACAGAACGGAGAGCGAGAAGACAGAAAATAGATGAATTTCTGCCGTAAGTCATGCCGAACGCTGTCGCTTGGCGAAGAAAATGAAAGCGATAATAAAAAAAAATAGACAAAAAGCAATTTTCAAAAACAAAGGACTACGAATAAAGCTCCACTGGTAAGTTTACATTTAGTCAGGAGGAAAAAGAAATTCTAAATAATGAGAACGGTGAATCAACTGCAACGGAATGACCGCGTAATGTTTACAATCAAACAGTAAAGAGTGGTCAGTATGCAACTGTGACGGGACGCCATTTACCATACTCTTAGCGCATATGCCAACTCCTAGCCGGTTTTTTTTGTCGCCGTATCGCGCACCCGAAAGAGACTCGGCTCCTCAGTGGGCCGCCTAGTCTCCTCCACGTTGTCGGATAAATAAGTGCTTTTTAATCAAAGATATAGTCGCGAATTAAAGCTGGGCCGGTGACTGGCTGAATAGATTGCTGTACTATATATCTCGGTTCAGATTGTTCTATGACTATCTTCTCGCGACAGAGAGTTCTTCTAGGATAGTTACAGATGTTAAGTCCTTTCCTCTCCTGTATAGTTACCCGGTTTTTAACTGAAGAATTGCAAACACTTACTTCACAAGGATTTGTTAGGAGAATGGCTAGCCAGTCAGCAATCTGAATTCACTACCGATGGGGACGAGGGGTGGTCGTTTCTGCCTTTCTTGTCATCGTCATCGTCAGTCTCGCCGCTGAGTGGAACTTGCATTTTAACGTAGGCTCGACTGACCATTGGGTCAGCACTCCACCACCAGGCCATGTCCTAACGGCCTCGAGGGTCCTCAACCGGATACGTAAGCAAAATGTCACTCCAGTATTCGTTTGTCTTCGGTACTGTCTGATGGAAACGATCTACAACACGCCGATGTAGCCCAGTTGTGGGCTGGAAAACAGAGGCATTTTTAACATCACCTCCAATCAATGACTATCCAGCGTATGGACGGAAAACACTAATGAGGAAATATGGGCTTACAGTGCGTGACTGATCTCATGAAATGGTAGCCGAAATTCTGAAATGCGTTTTCGATTAGGAAGGATTAATTAGGTGGGGTTGTAATATTGATTAGCATGCAGCGTAACCCTATAGCAACAGGATGTCGGCTTTTGAATCCACCCATTTTCGACCTCCTGCGGAAACCGCACTCGGGGGAAAATGACTACTTAAGCAGCATGCATTTTTCCTATTGACTTTCGATAGTCTTATAAATTCAAGCAAAATAGAAAATCAATAGGAAAAATGTATGCTGCTTAAGTACTCACGTCTTCCAGCGGGACCTCCTAGCGCAAGTGGCTAGAGAGTTGGCTGTACTAAAGCCGTTCCCTTGCTGTCGTGGGTTCGAATCCCACCGAAGCGCCGAGTTTTTCACATTTGGGTCGATATAAATTACGTGAATTTCTCGACCTGGCTTGGATCGAGCTTAAAGGCCGGAATGCAAGAGGAGCAGCATAGAGTTGCGTTATTTGGACACTTCGAGTACGCAAAGACCATCATTGGAGCAAGGAGGTATTTTGGTACGAGCCGAAGAGAATATTTAATTTCTAAGTACTTCTCATAGTAGACGAAAAATTATCTTTCGTCACCAAAGGGGGTTCCAAAAGCAGTGAGAAAGAAGGGAAGTCGATAGTCCGTACAAGAACTTTATTCATCTGACGTTTCGATCCTAATTGGAACACATAATCAGAGAGGGTAACAGATGGAGGGAGCTGATGCTTAAATGATGTCGGACTTAACGCCTGCAGGCGATGAGACAAACACCCGCACCTACTAAAGTTAGTAGCTCCCAGCTTCGCCAGATGTTTTTAAACCTGCCGTCATAATGGCCTGGCCATCCGCATACTAGTTATTAATGGCTGTGATTTAAGCACCGGTGTTGGCGATTGGTGTGGTAATTATTCGGCCACCTGGCTCGCAAGTGATGACGTTGAAAGCAGCGTTCACCCCCAACCACCCCGCACTCTGCATGTGATTAATCACTCTGCTCAGGCGAGGTATGAACGCTGAATGGGGGGCGGGGAAGGCCTTTGTACTTGTTAATGGACTGCGAGTTCAGGAACCATGACTCGAGCAGCTCACGGCTCTCGCGGTTGTCACCTCCCATGTGGAATTCGGTTTCGTTGAGCTTAAATGTAGGGTTCGGTACCGCTCAGTGGCCCATGAGCTAGAAGTTGGCTTCATTTCTGCCCACTGTTAGACCATCCGTGTTCAAAGCAATCCTCAACGACGTAGTAGAATTTCTATCGATTGAACTAGATTCAGCACAGTCGCAACATGTCGATAAAACGTTCCTACGCAACTGCGTTTATGGTTGATTGGTTGCTTGTAATTTTACTCGGTGCCCCCCTGATCGTGCCCGTTCTTGAACGGGTTCGATGGTGTCGCGAACTGAATCCTTTCACGAGTAACCATCCGTGGCAACCGAGCTGGAGAGCTCGACCCAGTCTCTCCTCCAGCAGCGGACACCGAGTAACCTAATAGCAAAATGAGCTCTAAACGAGCTCGCACAGAACTTGTTTCGCGAGGCACGCGAACTGTGTTGGAGCTCTGATGCGGTCATCGATCCGAGCCCGTTCAGAGCTCGCTAAAACGAGCCCGAAACGAGCTCCGAAAAACGGGCTTGCGGGCTCGTTCTGAGCTTGACCCGAGCTCCAGAAAGCAAGCTCCAGCGCTATAGCGAAGATCCAAGATCCATTTCCCTGTCCCGGGAAAAGTGTATCGAGCCAGGTTTCGCGCTGACGTCCTCTTCGACTCCCCCAGGTGTGCAGCGGCACTGGATCTAGAACAACGATCCTGAACTCACGAGACAGACGACAAAACACGTATTCAAACCACCTCAGGTGTCTTTCCTGGATATCCTTGTGATATCGCTGACGTGAGGTATGGACTGCGTTATTTGAGGCCAACTCGGCGCGCTTTTTTCGAACTATGGTCCTCAGGTGGTTGTTCTCAAACACCTCCAACTTAATGAGGGTGGTGTTTCGCGAAGAGTAGCTGTAAAATGTATTGGACTTTAGTGGCCTTTCATTCGGTTCACTACAGGGTGTCTCAACAGATCGGTAGGGCTTCCCCACGAAACTGCGTTATTAATTGATCAGGTTGTTGTTGTTGTTGTTGTTGTTGTTGTTGTTGGCATTCAGTACTTCTGTCGCATTTGTTGTTTTCTTAAACAACTCGGTTGTTAGACCACCTCAATGGACGAGGATTTCAAGAAGTGTAATTTACCTTTCGTCTTCCGCCTCGGGGTGCGTCAACACCCCGTCATGTTTAATGATGACGAAGGCGACATTCACATAAGGAGTCCTAAATTTCGATCCGTACAATCAGAAGACTAATAACTGCCGCCGTCGCAAGACTGCTTCGACCCCGATTTCAGAAAGTATGTACCCTTTGACGTGGCTATCACCCGGCCACAGATTATTCCGTCAGATATGAAGTTTGTTATCAGACTAAACCTCAGGAACTGGGGGATTTCGGAGCACCCGTGAAACCCCTCTGTTCCATTGCATTTCCTATCCAACTGGGATCTTTACCGACCCCCCCCCATTTTCTTGGTGTATAAAATACTGGTCAGTATCCATTGTGAACCAGGGGGTGTGGTAGTACGTCTAGGTACGGGTTAACGCTGTGTCAGTCACCTGTGCCCTCTCCCGTCTATGGTCTTCTTGGCACTATCTTGACACCGGATCCAGATGGGGGGATAAGAGAGTGAGTTAAGCTCTGCGCAAGTCTACCACCACATTAAACTAATTCACCGTGCCTGTTTTTACCCTGCTGTGAGTACACAGTGGATATCGTTGGTCCCGACCGTCGAACCGTCCAAGAGCAGAGTGGTAAATTCAACAGTGGGATCCCGAAGCGCGCAACATCACCCGTGCGTCCTCTGCTTTTGTTTGGTTATCGTCTCTTAGGATGGTTTCGAGTGTGAGCCGTAAACCTCAGAGGACGAAAGTTCATTTTCCGTTCTCCTTTTTTAAAACGGAGACTGTTCGGGCATATGGGAATTTCCTGTGCATATGCCTGACGATGTTGGTCATCTGCGGGAATCAACAGCCGGAGATGAGGAATTTCGCTTTACGCGGAGCATTAAAGGACACTCTGACCAATCAGGTGACGGTACTGCAAGTTTCGGGATGATTGAACAGGTCTCCATGTATTAACCTGTATTAACCTCCTACATGGTTGCGTTTGCAAAAAAAGCTCTTATCCCCGCACGGGTCATTCAGACAATCATTTTAAGGATGTAACGCGTTTACAGGGCTTAGCTAGTGGTTTGGGGGTAAGGGATTAAGCCGTTGCACATAAAAATTGGAGTAGATAGTTTCCCTACCACTCAAAAAGAATAAAAACCAGACATGTCGGATAATCATGTTTTCATCGGGGTTCCAGATTTCTATCCTCTTGCGGTTTGTCCCGGATGTTATTATGAATGCTACGACCTCGAAGGCTCCGACATTTTAAAGATTCAGAAGAAATGGTGGCAAGCGAACGTTGCTTTCGATAACTTCTCGTCAGGCCATTACAGTTATATGGGACGAGGTACAGTGGGTGAAAAATATCGATAAAAGTTGGGTTTTAAATTAGAAGCTAGGTAAGAGCGGAAGGGCGCAGAAAGTTGTATGTGGTTAGTCAGCCTTTGACCACGGTAAGCGCGGAGCCTGAACTAGGTCCTTCTGGGCGCATAGGGTCGGTTTTCGTAACCTGATGGCGGCCGCTTCTGCTGTTGCTAACAGGCGCTGGCCCAGTAGCTTAGGGTAGCTCGAGGGGACCATATAAATGACACGAAATACTTCAGCGGGGTCCACACGATGCCCTGACTCCACTGTATGCGCAAGGATGACGCCGTCTATTCTCCTAGTCTCACCTTTTGCCAGCCATGCGGGAAGGTGCTCTCATATTCTTTTGGAAAGGCGCCGACTATGACGACTAATATAACCTGATTCACAGGAGCAAGTGAATAAGTAGATGCACACTGAGACGGTCTGAGCTGGCGACCTATCCTCGCCTTCTCCGCGTAAAATAAGGTTAGTAGAGAATGATATGCGAACCCTTGCTGCTGGGAGGGTTCCCGAGACAGCTTGGTCCAGGCGTTTTCTTAGGAGTTCAATCGCAGCGTCTCCTTGGAAAGGGACTTTGAGGAACAACGTTTTCTTTTCGGCGGTCATTGTGGTGGGTTTTACGGGTCGTTCAGCAAGGTTCTTTGTAATGAACCTATCAGGATACCCGTTTTCGCGAAACAAGTCCTGGATTTTTCTAAGTCCCTCCTCGATACTATCTGTTGAACAAATTTTTCTAGCCCTTTGTGTTCAACATCTGACTAGACTTCGTTTTTGTTGGAGAGGTACGAAACTAACGAAGTTCGTGTATTGTCCAGACCAGGTTTTCTTCCGATAGACGCGCCGTCGGATGCTACCGTCAGATCTCCTGTTTAGAAGGACATCTAAGAAAGGAAGTGAACCGGCCGATTCCATTTCCAACGTGAATTTAATCGATGGATGTGCTCGGTTTACAGCATTTAGGAGGGCAGCAACGTCAGTTTCTGTGGTTGCAATCTATCCAGAAATGCTCATCGCACAATCAAAGGTTTTCACGAATTAAAAGCCACAGTTTTTATACGGTTAAGCCTGTAACGTTTGAGGCAACGATCGGGTGAATGACCCCAAAAACACACGACCAGCCAAAGGTGCCTGTCTTACGGGAAAGGTGGTAATAGGGTTTTACGGGCGGGCCTATGTATGCATAGAGGAATGGAAAAATAAGTATAGATAATTCGTTAATTCGTTTTTTGGTCGGAAATGCTTTAATGCATTGACATATAGCAACCGGAATTTAGCTGGACAATTAAAAAAATAAACAGTTAGTGTCTACAACGATCGCTTCTTAACACTGTGAGCTGGGGCATTGTAGATAAGGCACCAGACCGTCTACAACAGATGACACAACCTTGTACGATGAAACACCAAACCGAAATAAGCGTTCGGACTAAAACTCACTTAAATAAGTATAGTAGATATTTTTTGCATGCCGCAGACGCTTGGGGTCCTTCACCCGATCCTTACCACGTTTTAAAGAGACCTGGAGCGGATTGTTTACTGCGGCCAAGCGATTCTCGCTGAACTGGGCTTAGTGACTTCGGACTTGGCACCGTCGGAGAATTCCTTACATACAAACGAACCGTCTTAATGATAAAATGCTTTTTGAGCTGAGTAATCTGGACGGTCCGGGTCGGAAAGACGTTTAGATGGGCATCCTGCATAAATTAGCTGCGAAAGTGCCGAGTTTAGTACACTTTGTTATACGGACTGCTACAGCGAAGATAAATTTGTTTGACAAGATTCTTCGCATAGATCAGCCAGCGACCACTGCACGACTGACTCAGGCCGTCCCAAGTTTTCTCATCGTAAACAAATAAACGCACTTTTAACCCATCAGCCTAGAAGGCTGCCAACTGACCAGATAACTCGGCCGGGAGTGCAGGCTAGGCTACAGCGGCTCCTTATTAATGTGGTCTTTATGACACTTTCACTTGAGTGAACTCTGAGAGACCGCGCTTCCTTTGAAGCCCGATTCCAGTGGAGCTGGGTACCAGCACGTGTGTCACCTAGTCACGTGGTTTCACAGTCGTCAGCCGCTACTCCCACGCTCGTCTCCAGTGTTCTTAACTCTGTCTTGCCATCGGAACATGCTGCCGAGTGTGGGAAGAAGGAGCGAGGAGGATGCTTCGGAAGTCTTCAATCCTCTGACCAACTGCGCACTCAGTTCAGGACTGCGTCAGTTTAAAACGGTTATGGGCGGACTATCCCTCAAGGCCTCCATTGGGGTTGCACCTTATGAGTACATGGAGAAAGCCTTGTTGGTGCCGTTGTTCTTCCTGAGCTGAGGATTCTGTCGGTTTAACTATGAAGCTGTCACATCAAACCCACCCTCAAACTGACCGGTGTGTGGCCGACAGTGACGCACCAGAAGGAAGACAGTGTTTAACAGTTCCCGCCCATATTACTGTCCTCCTATTCGGCACACTTGTTTCTGCATCAAATATTGTTTCCTGACGAGGCTTAAAGGCCAAGCAAGGAAGACCTGATAAGTCTGTAGCGACCAGGCGGTGCGAGTGTGTGTAGTCTGTCAGCTACAATTATCAAATCAAATGCCAGATTGGAAGGAGAAGACAGAAGGAACCTGAATGAGGGGATTATTGTGCACAGTACCCGAAGTTGTCCTCTCAGGCGGCAATGGCCACTGGCGAAGCCATGGTTGGTGGCTTCAGGTCAGCTCGTCTGGGACGGCTCGCTGCAAGGGGTGAATGACCTTGAGGCAGCGAGGTCTTGAACAATGACACCAGACTGTTCATGATGACTGCCCGCTACAAGCCCGTAGATATGTTTGTTTTAGAGATGAAATAAGTGATTTTATCGGGACTAGATGTCGCGACTGCACAGCGATCAGACGTCCGTATAGGCAGACGATCCCCAAAAATCATGTCCTAATTAGGTCCTGATATACAATCTCTTATGATTCAGCGCATTCAGAATCGAACGATACCGCGCAGACGGTTTACAGATAATGTGTTTTCGATCTTGAACGGTTAAAATTACTCAGTGCCAGTAGAGGCAAGCAGTACTGGGCCCGCCACCCTGTCGATAATTATGGAGAATATAGAGCGCCTAGGAAGTACGTTTCATCGTTTGGGTTACGAGACACACTCATTCTGTTGTGCCTTGGAACTCAATGTGGCGTCCTCACAGATAGTCGCACAGCGACCACTCTTGGCTTATCAGTCGTCGCCAGGCCGTCATATACATACGTTCATGTATATGCATAAGTATGTATGTATATAGATGTTCATTGGTCATGAGTAGAGCGTTGAATCTGGGGCCAGGTGAGGCCTGCTGACGATGGACGACAAGCCGGAAACAGCCATCACTGTCTCTTTTATCTCTGCCACTATCCCTTCTAGCATGTATTTAGGGTCGCTAGGCGATTGCGTCTCAGAGCTTTAGATGAGACTCCAGGCACAACAGCACGAGCAAGGCCAATATATTAACTCCACGTGCCTTCAGCCAATAAAAGTTGAAACGATTTCATGTCTGTCCAAAAGAATGTGGCGGACGTAAGTCAATGGGAAGCTGGGAACAGAGTTTTATTGGGTCAGAAGGACGCTCATAAAAAGAGACTCCTCTGTAAATCCTACTCAGAAAAACAACTACCTCTAGGACAAAGTCTAAAAAAATCATCAACTCCGAGCTAACTCATGAAATGTCAACCACAATTTCGAAATGCGTTCGCGTTTTGAAAAGATAAATTAAGTAGTGTTGTAAAAGTAATCATGATGCAGCATAAATCTATAATGATCCAGTTACCTCAGGGTGTCGGCTTTCGAAAGAACTTATTTTCGGCTGCATGCAAGATCTATACTCTGCAAAAAATGACTACATACGTAGTATGCAATTTTTCATTGATTTTCGATGCCCTTGAAAATTCAATTATATTTCGTGGAAAACATGCATAAAAGTATTCATTCCTTTACTTATTCGGTAGAAAATCACGTCTCCTTCCAATTTCATACTCAAAGGAAGAGTATAATTCGGTTTTAAAAAAGGTTCTATTTGTGGGATTTGTGGCCGTTCATGAAACGTCATGTATCTGCATTTACGAATGTGGCTTGTAAAGTTAACAGTATTGCTCAAATCCACCGCTTAATTTTATGAGCCTCATATGGTCTCCTCTTAACGCCGTAAAGAAATGCATGGTTTTCCGTACACGGAAAATATACAGCTTGTAGTTTTGAAACCCTGAATGCAAGTGTAACAGCAGGTCGGGTACAAAATTATTCGAGAATTAGACACATTTTTTAAAACCAAATTTTTATTTTTCTTTCGAGTATGAAATTGGAAGAAGACGTGATTTTCTACCGAATAAGTAAAAGAATGAATATTTTTATGCATGTTTTCCATGAAATATACTTAAATTTTTAAGGGCATCGAAAAACAATGAGAAAATTGCATGCTACATAAGTAGTCATTTTTTGCAGAGTATAGATCTTGCATGCAGCCGAAAATAAGTTCTTTCGAAAGCCGACACCCTGAGGTAACTGGATCATTATAGATTTATGCTGCATCATGATGAGTTTTACAACACTACTTAATTTATCTTTTCGAAACGAGAACGCATTTCGAAATTGTGGTTGACATTTCATGAGATAGCACATCTACTGTAATTACAGTAGGTGGTCTAACTCATGAAAGGTCAACCGAGATTCCGAAATGCGTTTTCGTTTCGGAAAGATTAACTAAGTAGGGTTGTAAAACTAATCACCATGCAGCATAATTATCTAATGATCCAATGATCTCAGGATGCCGGCTTTTGAACGAATTTATTTTCGGCTACATGCAAAAACTATACTTTGTAATAAATGACTACTTGTGTAGCATACATTTTTCTCATTGTTTCTCGATGCCCTTAAAAATTTAAGTATATTTCATGGAAAACATGCATAAAAATATTCATTCCCTCGCAGTGTCGTTAGAAAATTACGCCTTTTTCCAATTTAATACTCAAAGGAAATATATACTTCTGTTTTAAAAATCTTTTCAAATTTCTCAACAATTTCGATCCCCGACTTGCCGTTACGCTTGCATTCAGGGTTTCCGAACTACAAGCCGTATATTTTGCGCGCACGGAAAACGATGTATTTATCTAAAGTACTAAGAGGAAACTTTATGGGATTCACAAAATTTAGCAGTGGAGATGATCTATATTGTTAACTTTAGAAGCCACATAGGCAAATGCGGAGACATTGAAAATTGTATCCTTCCTGCGAGCATAAAATTGGAAAAAGACGTAATTTTATACCGAATTAATGAAACAATAAATAGGCTTATGCATGTTTTCATGAAACATAATTAAATTTTTGAGAGCGTCGAAAATCAATGAGAAAAATGCATGCTACATAAGTAACCATTTTTTTACAGAGTATAGGTTTTGCATGCAACCGAAAAGACGTTCTTTCGAAGGCCGCCATCCTGGGGTAACTGAATTATTATAGAATTATTTTGTTTGATGATTAGTTTTACAACCGTGCTTAATTACTCTTTCCGAAACGAAAACGCATTTCGGAATTTCCGTTAACATTTTATGGGTTACCCCACCCACTGTCATTTGACGTGACTGGGTGAAGTTGCGGCTTGCCCTGTCATACTGGCGAAAGTTATTGACATTGCATTGCCTAAGCACACCACCTAACCTGTAACAGGTGGGACTGTCTGTTGTCTCTGATGGCAGTTTGCATGGAGGATCTTGGGCCGGACATGCGTAATTAGCTATATAATGTCATAACTGAACGGGTGGTACTTGTGTTTTGTTCATTACTTTTCTTTTCTTAGACTTCCCCTTTTTCCACACCCAAGGACTTATATAAACTCTGGGATGAGTCCAGCGATTCCGACCTCTCTGGCATTTGGAGTTGAATTCTAACGCCTTACCTTGCCTTTGATCATGTTCATTATCTACAGTGATCTAAACCTCACCATTTCTTTTTTTCACTTGTTACGGGTGGTACATGAAGTGCCGTCTCGTTAATTAATACGGTCTTCATTCGTATTGACGCCTACTCTGAGTCTATACCCCTTCAAACAGTCGGCCTTCGTCTGGACTCAGCAATTTGAAGAATAACCTTCAACTTCGTTGCTCAACTATGCCCGTTCTTCTAGGCAGAGCGCTACCTGTTTTTCGGATCGCCTGTGAAAATGCTCATGTAGTAAAACGTTGCCGAAAATCCTACTAGACCTTTTGACCTACTTTTTCAGAGTATGAAAAGCCTCATTCGAGCCAGACGGACAAAGCCTCACACTGGAGTGACGAATTTCGCCAAAAAGTTGCCTGTAGAAAACCTGGTGTGACGCGACTGTGCTACGTCTCAGTCAGTCAAGAATCCCCACATTACGTGCAGTCCATTGATCTGAAACCCCGGCCTTGGAACCTCCGATTTATTCGTTTACTCCCTACACTCCAGAATGCCGGCCTTTGTCAGATACCCCTGTCATTTGTACTGTATAAGCAGAGCCTCTAAAATAAAGAGCATTACTTCAGCGTATTGGAAATAACACCTTTATCAATCCCCTGTCCTCCAGGAACGGAGGGTTTCGATCAAAAAATGTTTGCCGCAGTGAGACTTTTTTGGAGACTGGTGAGCTCGGTTGTGCGACCCACTGCTAGCTGGCAAGGAAAGCTTGACCGTCGCGAACATCGACGTCCGACAGTTCAACAGTCGCCTCCGAAGATGTTCACCGTTTGCTTCGCAGCAGGGTGAGAGCAAGGACGGCGACTTGTGCGTGAATCTGTCGCACTCTCCCTCTCCCCGCCCCCCCCCCCTCCTGGATCCGTTGTCAAGAGGGAGTAAAAAAGACCGGAGGCAGGGGAGGCCGCAGGTGGCTGGCACGGCGTAAACCCGCACCTAGTCCTACCCCCACGTCCCATGGTACATAACAGTGGGAGGGGGGACAGCAGAGATCCTGACTGGCGCGACGTAGGCCTGCTACCACACCCCAATGCCGACATTCATTATGGGTGCACGTGCCCGACAACACCTGCCGGATTCCGATCTAGCGCCCCCTTGTTGGTCCAGCGCATCTGTCATGTGGCTCGTTTTAGGCGCCACCATCCATCCTGTGACTTGGTTGGCGCATCATCGATAACCTGCGAGTGAATTAGGTTACGGTAGTAGCAGACTTGCGCAGTATCCATCACACACTCTCTCTCCTCCCCACCCAGTTGGTTCCGATGACAAAAGTATGCCAAGGCGAATGGAGGAAGACTCGGATGACAAGGCAAAACGGCTCCTTTATGCTTAACGCACACGGCATGGCCTCCACTGCATGTACCAGGTTTCCATGAGGGCTGTGAAGAGACTACATGCATGGGAATGTCAGAAAGGCCACATAAGGAAGCAACCATTGCAGCCTGATTCACGGTCCTCCAGTCAGTTAGTTCGCACACGTATACACGTTGTACTGACTACGAGGATCGAGTTGGTCCGTCAAATGACAGCCTTCCAAGCCACGACTTTTAGTGCGTCGAGATAGCTTCAAGTGCTGTGGTTACGCTCACTCCCTCTTCCTATCCCTATGCACCAGTCGACCGTCCCGGTTTGCCTGTCATCTTTCCACGTCGATTACAACATGTGTAGCGTGCTCCTTGTTCTATAGCATCATTTGAGCGCTAGGATGCTTCATTATGGGGGGCGTGGTGGGTTACGTGTGTGGAACTCGATCAGTTTGGCGTAAAAGTATGTGGGCCGACTATTTGAAAATCGAAATACAGTAGGTGGGCTAACTCAAGAATTTACAATCGAAATTCGGAAATGCGTTTCCGCTTCGAAAAGATTAACTAACTAGGGTTATAAAACTAACCATGGTGCAGCATAATTCTATGATGATTCATTTACCTCAGGATGCCGACTTTCGAACGAATTTCTGTTCGGCTGCACGCAAAAAGTATACTTTGTAAAAAAATGACTGAAAAGTGTAATGCATTTTTCTCATTGGTTTTCAATTATTTCTCATGGAAAACGTGCATAATAATATTCATTCTTTTGCTTATTGGGTAGAAAATGACGTCTTCTTTCAATTTTATTCTCCAAGGAAGGGCATAATTCGGTTTTCAAAAACTTTTCCAATTTCCGAATAATTTTGAACGCCACCTGCCGTTACACTTGCATTCTGGGTTTCGAACTACAAACCGTATATTTTTCGCGTACGGGAAACCATACATTTCTCTACGGTATTGAGAGGAGGCCATATGGATTTCATGAAATTTGGCAGCGGATTTGAGTTTTATTGTTAAATTTACAAGCCACATTAGCAAATGCGGAGACACAATGTTTTATGAGCGGACATTTTACGGTATTAAAAAATCTCATGATTAGAAGCCTTTTAAAAATAAATTATGTCCTTTCTTCGATTATAGAACAGGAATAAGACGCAATTTTCTACCGAATGATTAAGGCAATGAATATTGATATGCACGTTTTCCAAAAAACATAATTGCATTTTTAAGGGCATCGAAAATAAATGAGAAAAATGCATGACACATAGGTAGTCAGTTTTTCACAGCATATAGTTTCTGTATTTAACCAGAAAGAAGTTCGTTCGAAATTCGGCATCCTGGGGTAACTGAATTATTATAGATTTGTGCTGCTTGATAATTAGTTTTACAACTCTTCTTAATTAATCTTTTCGAAACGAAAATGCATTTCGGAATTTCGACTG
>CACRXP010001477.1:0-16419 GCA_902702965.1 Spirometra erinaceieuropaei | reverse complement strand
CCACCACAGCGTGGGATCCGAGCCAGGCGTTGGCGGCACGCCTAGGTGCGACTTCGGTCGTGCCAGCCTCCAAACTCTGTTGTGTTGATCAAAATCCTGGTTATTTGTTGTGTGGACCAGGGGGTGTGGTGGAACGCCAAGGTGAGGATCCGTCCGAGCCATCCACCTGCGACCTACCTCGTCTCCGGTCTTCTTGACTCTGTCTTGACACCGGACTCGGGCGGGGAGGAGAGAGTGTAGGTAGATGCAGCGCAAGTCTACTGGCACTATAAACCCCTGCGCAAGTCACCGTCCCTGCTCCCCCCTGCTATGGGGCACACGGTGGACATAATCGAAATCGATGGTCGAACTGTCGTGTGTGTGTGTGTGTGTATATATATATGGAAAAGACAGCATGGAAAAGGCAGTTCATGTGCGAGCAATCACATGGGGAACGTTGGGAGCCCACTGTTGAGCTGAACCCCTCGCACCTGCGTTATACGTGTCTGGACTTCTAACTAGTACCTGCGTTGGTAGAAGCATTTGCATACCCCTGCCTGTCTCTTGGTGGCCTGTGAATACCATGTGGTTGCTTCGCGGTGGCTGATGAATTTCCACTAGAGTACTCCTACATTGAAAGCACTTTCGGAGCGGGCCTAAAAAGCTTTATTCTGAAGGAGTAACTCCAAGTTCGTTCATTAATTCCCTCGAACATTAAAGAGGGCAGTTCCCTTGTTGTTAGTAAATTTAGCAATGTGCGGGGAGTAACACGAAGTAAAAAGGCAGAAACGGCTTCTCTGTGTCTCCAAGGTTTCATACATCAAAATGAGACCACGAGCTACCACCAGAGATAAGTTACTCTGAAGTAGTTGTGAAAGAGAGCCATTTAGCATGCACAGTTTTATGAAACACTGCTTCCGGGAATTAGGACGATAATATGAAGATGGTGGGATTCAACGCGAATGCCCGCAGGTAAATGTAAAAATAACTGCATCTTGCGTTATCTAGCACAGAATTAAAAGCTATAGAATCTGTGTTAAGCAAGAACTCTGCGCCATTCCGACACTTTTCACAATTTAATTCTAGGCGGATGGCGAAATTCTGTTAATCCTGTTAATGCCGCTCGGCGATGCACGTCGTAAGATAGCTGCTGCCGAGACGCGCCGGCTCTTTACAAAGTATACATCCACCAAAGCAGATTCTAGCATAGTAAGGTTATGCAGAATAGAGTAAAACAAATTTCGGTATCAATAGATAAATTAGGTAAGACAGGTACTGCGCTGTGCCGCGACTGTTTTCCACTGCGACACGCACACCTACCACTGCTGAGCGCTGTTGCGGAAGGCGTCCCTCGCGCTTGGACTGGAACCCCAGGGTATCGACGCCTGACCCTGGATATACGGTGTAGGACCCAGGTCATGAACTATGTCTAACTTGGTGAAAAATCACTAATCAGCCGGAAACCAATCCAAATGAATCCACTAAACCGGTATCTTTACAATGAACGACGTTTATTTAAATGGAAACGCAACATAAAGATACGAAATACTGTTTCCGTTTTCACGTTTCATGAGTTGGGTCACATAATGTAGCTGGCTGAAGACATCTAATGAGCTGTAGATGAAAATTCTCCTCGCCGCCTTCTCTGGCAGTATTCTTTTCTAGTCAGGCATCTTGTTACCCATTTTGCTGGCTTACTCTCTAAAGCTACGGAAGTTACTGCTAGAGTCAAGGCTTTCATTCTTTACTATCTGTCCTGCGACAAATCGAAAATAAGGTTCTACGCATTCTCAAACATCTAACCATTAAGCTCCGGAGAGAGTGATACTTATTCCCAAAGAGATTTTTTTAATTAGTGAGTTTTAAGCAGATCTGCTTGTTTTTCAGGAGTGCTGAGCTTCCGTCTTTTTGTCTGTTACTTAGCTCAAAACAGAATGGAGATCGATCTTCCCATCTGTCCGAACCTCCGGCATCGTCATTTTCGATTTTCGGATTATTTAATTTGTCACTATACCACCGCTTTGATTTCCACTTTCCCTTTGTGATCTTTTCACAGTTTGTCCTTAACAAAAGTATAAAGACGCCTTTTAAAGACGTTAAAAGCAACCGCTTCGGCACGGGCATGCACCAACGATCTTAATGTACCGGCTCAGTGACGCCTTCTTCCAAGCATGCACGCTACGGTTGTAAAAAATGAACGTAAATGGCATGAGACATCTTGACGTCAGTACTATTTCGTTTGACCTTTGATGAGGTCAGCAGACCAGTGCTTGACAGACATCGACGTTATCGAATTCGGAAATAAAAGTATGGATAATTGTCAAAGGTTAGGATAAGCTCCACGGTGGCATAGCGTAGATGCGTATAACGGCCGCCAGGACATCAACATGTCAATAGTTCCCCAATGCTACGCGCCTCTGCGTCTCAGACTGATCGTACGACATTTTGAAATCTAATCCAAACGAAACTTTAAATCGGTGTAACTATTTCTCAATTAATTCTTCTCGAGTCGGCAAAAGCGCTCATAGTGACGTTTCAGACGGATGTTTCAGACCATGCAGAAAAAAATGAAGCGTTCTCATCTTTCAATTTTTCCTTTGTGCCTTCGCTGGCGCTCTTTACTGTCATGATGCGTGTCCTGTTTTTGAGCACGATCGTTTTAACTCTGTGGGGCAAAACCGAACTTTGAAGTCGCCCGGTTGAGAACGATAAAGAGTCTGCTATTAATTTGCCGATTTCCAAATAATATAGTGCTTATCTTTGGGGATCTTTATGGGAACTGCATCTAAGCCGAACATTGGCGAGATCAGAGGCGACCGCGGCAAGTAAAAGAGAATGAGGCAGCAGATTACAGCTGAGAGCCAAAAATACAGTACTGAATTCCTCAGGAGAATACATCATAGGCGGCTGGAAAGGGATATCACTGAGTTTCAAATAGAGAAGTCAGAGAATAATATATTCACAAGTTATTTAGTGCGATCGAAGCAAGGTATAATTATGCACGAAACTGTCAGCCAGCGACCAGAGACCTAACTATAACCCTGATTTTGCATTATTTTCCGTTGGACCGACTTGGCTCCTGCATACAAATTGAGCAGGTATTCACCGTTCCTGCTTATCTATTAGGGGCTCCGGAAATAAATGTTGTTTTTACTAAATGACAGGCGAGGTTTTCACCGGAAAGCATTTTCTTTTCAGTTAATTATGTAGTCGCCACCGTTATCGATCAATTTTGCCCACATGGAAACTAATTTTTCAATACCCTCCTCATGAGAGGAAGTTCCTTTTTACAAAGAGAGTTCCGAGAACCCTGTATAGGCATCACCGATCTTTCGAAATTCTTTTCCCCATCGTAAGTGCTGTTGAGGTCTGAGCAAATGGTAATCATTTGACACACAATCAGGTGAATAGGGCTAATGGCACACAAGTTCCGAGTCCGTCGGTCTGAATGCGGTCTCGCGTTTTCATCCAGAAGAATGACACCTTTTCTATTGATTAGCGCTAGATGTTTAACGACAAGAGCTTGGCCCAAGCGTCCTAACTGTTGACAACAGGGGTCTGCCGTTACGGTCTGACTTTTCTGCAGTAGCTCAAAATGGAATTTTGTCTACCATACTCCATGAAACATATGACAAGAATTTCTTAGTGTACTGGCCTGATTTCGGCGTAGGAACTGATGTCTAACCTGTGAAAAGTCTTTGTTTTTTGAGCTTTTTGTTAATGTTAAGAATTAACTTCTCATCTCCGGCGACAATTCGATAAAGAACCGGTTCTCTCTCCTGTCTGCTCGGCAAAAAGTTACAGATTGCGGAACGCTGGGCTTTGTTTTCATCAAAAGTTGGTGTGATACTCAAACTCCTGGTCTGCTGACTTTTTTATCTGTTGAAGGTGCTCCTGAACAGTAGATCATGACGACTTTAGTTTTCTCGATGGTTCGATGAGGATCGGCTGCAACGTTTGCACGCAAAAGATCATTATCCACCTCCAGTGGTATTCCTAGACAATCGAACTCGGAGAGGTTTTAATCGTCCGATCGCGAAGTTTAATGAACCAAAGGTGACAATTGCGGACACCTAAAGCATTTGGGTAAACATAAAAATTGTTTTGATGAATGTTGTTGAAATGTTTCCCTGGTGGAATTTATGCAGCACCCAGTGGCGCGCAGGAGAGCCTTTGGGTCTTATGTTTCCCATTTTGTGAAGCTCAACTTATAAGACGAAATCTGTATGAAAATTGAGAAAATAATTAACTGATTTACAAGGACAAACAGTTTAAATAGAACAGATATAAACACTTAATAAACAAAATTTAAACAAAGATTGCAAAGAACCACATCACATTCTAGTATCCCTAATATTTAGGCAACTTATTCTGCAGACTAGTTATGTGCCGAGAGAATAATAAAGACGAATTTCATTATCAAAAGTCCGGTTGGGTTAAATTCTAACAGAGTACTTCGTGAGCGTGCTGGTAAAATACATTAGAGTCTCATAGCCTCTCCCCTTCATCACCATAAGTTTTAAGGAGCTCTTTGCATAGTTAATTCTGTTAAAAAGTTCAAAAGTTAAATCTTTGTCGACGTCTCATGGACGGTAGATTGCGTGTGTCACTTTACTTTACATTCCACCCTAACTTCTGACATAGCTTGTATAGTAACGGTGGTAAATTTGGCCAGATGTGTTCTGAAAACGTCTTTGAATGAGAATTTGCCCCATACACACGTTTACAGTAACACGGTATCTCTTTGCCGAGGGTGCCAATTTGGCGGAGGCTGCCATTTCCGAGTATGCAGCAGGATGAGCGTCGAGCCGAACTTATCCCCAGAGGCTGTGCGAAGACGAAATTCTCCTTTTTTGACTCTGCCTACCAATAAGGAATTTCCGTCCGTAATTTGAAAAGTCACGCAGGTCAATTTATTCATTTAATCAACTTTGACAGGGATAGCTGTAAACGCGCCTCCGTAACTGGTTTAAGATTCTGATTTCACCAGAATTTTTGGATTAACAGAGAGGCCGCTGTGTGTCATTTACAGCACTACGGTCGTAACAACATCCGCATGATTCCTTGGCGTCATTAGGCGATATTCCTCGTACTTTAGTGAGTAGCTATTTTATTGTGTCTGAGGTATAAATGATATCCTCTTATAATACCATGTTCAAAATAGACCCCCCTCAGAGGAGGGGAAAGGAAGAACATTCAGCAATCAAACGCACGTCTGTTGTCGAAGAGGAGTGAAGGATTTACGTTGTCTCTTCTCTCTTGCACGTAGTAAAGTGGTAATGCGTTCGTGTTTTTATAAAAATCGTGGAAGCACCAGGAAGAAATTTGCGGTTGTGTGTCTTACCCGAAAGGATGCAGATGGCGAATCCTAGTAACCCCGTTTGGAATGTTAAAAAGAAAGTGCGCTCAAAATGACTAGTTGTTGAGTTTCTTCTGACACAGGCTTGCCAAAGTTTGCCATCGTTCGCCTGAGTCGGCGGCCATGTGAAATACTGTCTTGTAGAAACTGACGTAGGAAAGTTTGCTTTAAGGGGCGATTCGAAGATGGAATGCCGCGAGGTAAAGTGAATAGTAATTCGTTTCAGGCAGGCTTTCTAAAATACGAAAGTTTTCGTGCGGTTAAAGTCTCATTGTCAGTGTAATTGGCCACGTTGAAAACACACTCTGCGTAGTTGCTTTGCGAGTCACAACAAGCTCCATCTATGTAATTTCGATTCAAGATAATCGTACAGCGAATTCTGAAACATCCGCCATTATGTGAGCGCACGTTTCAATTGACGTACCGGTATTGATGTAAACCATTTGATGAAGTTCAAACACGGATCAGACATATGGGAAAGACGGAAACCCCCTAAGAATGAGTAGTTTCAGAAGATTCCAGGAATTTATAATTTTATTATTGGAAATTATTCCATGTGACCAAACACCGACCCTCACCAAAAGTTACTTCCCTTCGAAGGGCCTTAGGATACATACTGACGTCCGTCGTTGTAATTAAGACAATTAATTGCATGTAATCAGGAGACAAAAATGAAAAATTTGAGTGGGCTTTAAGCAACCACTGAGCCCAAATCGAATTGTCAAAGATAACCGGAAAGTTTTAAGCACATGACTACCGAATCGTGGACTTCTTGTCCAAAAAACTGATCGAAAATAATTACTGTTTAATGCAAGTAGTGAAAAATTGAACGTAAAGCCTTGAAATCAGACGTTTGCGGCCTACCCACCTTTCTAAAATTCATTAAGGTATAGTGCTGGTTGCACGATTTGGAGGGAACTGTCTGCGGCAGACTGTTAGGGTGATGCGCGGGACATACAAAACAACGTAGTGCAACGGCGCAGAACGTTTTCTGATGCCGTGTATGTACGCTTTTTCTCCCTTTTCAGGGAAGCCCTCGGTGAACGCCCTGGGGGACCACACTGATGCGGGGCCGGACCAACCGTATGTTTGTACGGGTCCGGGACTTTTGCGCGGGGCTTGTGAAAAACCGATTAGCAATAAATGCGTGTCGGCAAATTCGTCTCCTTCTTCGCATCTCTCGCTCTGCTCCTCTGCCTGATGTCCGTTTATTGTCGTTGCTCCCCCCCCCTGGCCGATCGTTCATTTTCCTCTTAGACGTTCGTCCGCACAGCGTTTCGGCCAACGCTACAGCAGAAGGTCAGATTTCTGTCCTGTAATCGGGCTGAAGTTTGCGAACACCACCCCCGTGTGACCAAACAGTTCGGGGCGCAGCTGAAAAAGCGCGAACCCATGACTCAGCCTACTAAGGCCTTGGGCCCAATGATTAACCTGACATTACTTCACAATTTGTATCTCCCTAGTCAGGCGTTGGGGCCTAAATGACTGACCCAAATGAGCATAATATTGACACGTCGGTCATTGGTTCACTGATTACTTACTGACCCTTGCAGTACGGCCACCTGCGAGGGCTTAGGAAGGACTTCAAAGACAAACGAGATGACCTTTTTCCTTCCTACGATCTGGTTGGAGAAGCGAGAACAACCCGCTTACTACTTTCAATAATGCGACAGATTGGAGTGTGACTACTGTAACCACGCGCAGGTTGCTGGATTACAACCACATGAACCATTTATTGTGTCGACTACTTTGCTTAACCGTATTGTAGGTGTCATTTAGTCCACTCCGGTTTCGTTTGTGGCGTATCTCATATCGCAATGCGATCTTTCAATAACTAATCCTAGTTTCCTTGCGTTAGCCCCGTTCGAGCTACTTATGTCTTCTTCTAGATTTTAATGTTAAAGACATTTAACAGGGGTTTATCGGTCATAAGGGAGAGTCAATGGCCAGATCAACAGCCTTTCGAGGAAGACCTAAAGCAGCATCTGATTACGTGTAAGAAGCCTGATGGCAAAAAGTCATCGCGGGACTACTTCGGCGACGGTCAGACAATTCAGAAAGACAGCCGGTCAGTCAGGTTCAGTGCATCTAAAGCGACAACATCTGCCCAACACAACGATTATATTTTTATGGAGGATCCATAGAAAAAACTCATATTTTGGATCGACCATTGTGGTGTCCATATTCTTACCTTCTGGGAAGCCTGAACCGCTATTCAAGTATGTTTAGAAATGGTATGGCATATACTGAGGGTGCCATCTGGAAAATGAAGACCGAAGGCGCGTAAATACGATGCGGCATCTGTGGAAAATAAAAATATTTACTATGAAATCCGGTATGTATTCAGAGAACTGATTCAGTTTGTTTCCGCATGCAAATCACAAATAGTTGCTCAACAAGACGACCTTTAGCCTCCAGGCAACAAAATCTTGCTCTGCGGGACTCAGCAGTGCCTAAGAAAAAATTTTAAATGTATGTTTCTACTAGCATTTGACCTCTTGGCCCACCTGACCTAGACCACTTCGACAAATGTGTCGGTGGGATGTAAACCAACGTGCATCGTTACAAACGAAGGTCTAGTTGAATAAAAACATCTGGAGGGTTATGTCCCACTTAGATAAAAATCTGCTTGGTAGACCAGGTAGTCATTTTTGGAGCCGCATCAATGCTCCAGTCAGGGTTCATGGCGGATTTGTTGAACAACCATCTGCGGTGTCTAGGTAGAAAAATATGCACCAAATTTCATGAATAAATGGATTCGACTGTCGTTGCCGACGATGTCCTCCATATGCTTCACAGCAGGGTGAGAGCAGGATTGCTAACTTGGGCCGCATGGGTTAGTTTAAAGTAACAGTGGACTTACGCAGCATCAACTTCACTCTCTCTCCCTCCCCCACCTGGATCCGGTTTCAAGACAGGGTCAGAAAGACCGCAGGTGGGAGGGGACGCAGGTGGCTGGCACGGCAAGGGTCCGCACCTAGGTGCACCATCACAGCCCGTGTACAGCCCACAAAGTACACTGACCAGCATTTTATACCACAACAAAATTGGGGGCCCGTGCGCATCCTAATTGGCGCAGTGTGGGCCTGTAAGCTGGCCAGACACCGCAAGCCGAACGCTGACATTTGTAATGGATGCGCATTCCCGATAACGTCTGCCTAACTTCGGTCTAACTCCTGTGATGATCCAGCGCATCTAACGCGTGGTCCGTTTTAGGAGCAAATGAATATACAGTAGATATGCTGTCGCATGAAATATTGACTGAAATTCTGAAATGCCTTTTCACATCCAAAATATCACTAAAGTAGGGTTATGATACGAACTTTCATGTCGCATAATGGTAAGGTATTCCAGACATGTCAGGATGCCGACTTTCGAATTAGTTTTCTTCACCGCCCGCTTGCATGAACTACAGTGAGTGACCTATCTCATGAAATGTTGGCTGAAATTCTGAAATGCGTTTTCGATTAGGAAGGATTACGTGGTCGCGGTTGTAATACTGACTATCTTGCGGCATACTCTTATAACATTTCGGACTCGGCAGGATGTCGGCTTTTAAATGCACTTCTTTTCAATCTCCTGTAGAAAGCGTACTCGATAAAAAATGACTACATAAGTAGCATGCACTTTTTCCATTGATTTTCGATGGTCTTGCAAATTTAAATATATTTCATAGAAACCATGAATAAAAATATGCTTTCTTTTAGTCAATCAATAGAAAATTATGTGTTCTTTATATTTGATACTTAAGGAAGAATTATAATTAGGTTTTAAAAAAGTTTTCCAATTGCTGAATAATTTGGAGCCTGATCATTTGCTGCATTAGCACTTAGTAATTTCATTCTGCAAGGTGCATGCGTTCCGCGTAAAGATAATCACATATTTTTCTATGCCATTAAAGAGATATCATACAGAGTTCATAAAATGTTGTAATGGGAGCGGACCATGTTGTACATTTCATGAGGAACAGTGGTAAACGTCCAGGTACGATGCTATGTGAATTGACATTTCGCGGTCTTAAAAAGTCTCATAATTAGAAACTTTTTTAAAACCTAATTATAATTCTTCCTTAAGTATCAAATATAAAGAAGACGTGATTCTCTATTGATTAACTAAAAGAAAGCATATTTTTATTTATGGTTTTTATAAAATATATTTGATTTTGCAAGACCATCGAAAATCAATGGGAAAAATGTTTGCTACTTATGTAGTCATTTTTTCCCGAGTACGCTTACTACAGGAGATTGAAAAGAAGTGCATTTAAAAGCCGACATCCTGCCAAGTCCGAAATGTTATAAGAGTATGCCGCAAGATAGTCAGTATTACAACCGCGACCAAGTAATCCTTCCTAATCGAAAACGCATTTCAGAATTTCAGTCAACATTTCATGAGATAGGTCACTCACTGTATATTCTGTAAGTAGCACTCATTTTTACCACCAATTATGATGCCCTCATAAATTCAAGTATATTTTATAGAAAACATACACTAAAATAGTTGTTCTTTCACCCATTCGGGAGCAAATTACGTCTTCGTTGAATTTTATGCCTGAAGAAAGAGTAACCTTCGGTTTTGAAATAAATTCTTAATTTCAGAATAACTTCGAATCTCACCTGTCGGTACAATTGCATTCGAGGTTTCCAAGGTGTATCATTTTCTTGCATGGAAAGTTGTACATTTCTATAAGCAAGTATGAAGAGAACGCATAGGGCGCATAAAATTCTACAATAGATGCGGACCGCGTTGTCCACTTTATAAGTTGTATTAATAAATGTGCTGATGGGGTGTTGTACGGTTAGTCATTTCACGGACTCAAGAAATCTCATAATTCAAAATTTTTTAAAATCAAAAGACATCCTTTCTCCAAGTATATATATATATGCTATCTCATGGAGTGCTTAGTGAAATTCTGAAGTATGTTCTCGATTGGAAGAGATTATTTAAGAACGGTTAAAGTCTATATTAGCTTTCAGCGTAATCTTAAAGAATTCCAGTCACGCCAGGACGCCCGTTTTTGAATGAGTTTCTTTAAGTTTGTCTGGAAAACCGAAACTGCAAAATGCGACTTTTTAAATAGTATGAATTTTTCCCACTGATTTTCGACGCCCTTACAAATTCAAACATATTTTATAGAAAATATGCAGAAATATATTTTCTTTTGTAATCACTTGGTAGCAAATTACGTTTTTTTCAAATTTCTCACCTTAAGAGGATGCATCTTTTGGTTTGAAAACGTCCCAAATTATGCGATTTTTAAGACTATGACGTGCCTGTCCATACAGCACCGCGGCAGCACGTTTAGTAATGCTTCTTATGAAGTATCCAACACAGTCCATATCTATTGTACAATTTTATGAGTCCATTATGCCTTCTTCTTAACGGCACAGAAATGTGTACAGAATGTAGTTTTCAAGCCCGAAATGCAAGTGCAATAGTGGATGGGACAAAAATTATTCTGAAATTTAAAAAGTCATTGAAAAGCAAAAGATGCTCTTTGTTCAAGTAGAAGATTTGATGACGCAATTTGATACCAAATGAGTGCAAAAAAGATTATGTTTTTACATGTTTTAACAAGATGTGTCTGAATTCATAAGGGCGCCGAAAAGCTGTGGGAGGAAATCATACCACTGAAGAGTTTAGATCTTGGAGACAGACTAAAGAAGCTCATCCAAATGCAGGCATCCTGGTGCGACTGTAATACTTTAGGATTACCCTGAAAGCTACTTAATGTCTCAACCCTACTTAAGAATTTTTTTCTAATCGAAAGCCCATTTCGAAATTTCCTCAAACATTTCACGAGATAGCACCTCTACTATAGTTTTATATATCTTTATATAGAGGAAGGCGAGAAGACAATCGTTGGGACCAATTCTTCATTTTTTCGACTTTTCTAACTATCACGCAAGCCCATCGTCAACTAATAAAAACTGTATAACTCATTGCATATTAAGCCCACCTCCGCCGGGGATTGCCTCGATCTTAACAGCTAGGTAGAACATAGAATCTCGTGATCGCTGCATTCGTCGGTTTTATCCTTTCCCAGTCAAGCTATGTTATTGCTATTGACTTACGAAGACTTGCCAGATGCTTGCTGATTTTACTTATTAGCGCCTTTGTCGTGTCGCCTTCACGAGGGATGTATGCGGTTCTATCGCCTAAAGAATGCATCGATTTTGGAGATGTAATCCTCTATGTTCAGTACAATTATCGATCGTTCTTTATCGGCCAGGAGTATGACAATGCTTTTGTCGGCCTTCAACGTCCGGAGTGCTTCGTATTAATTGCATTTCGTTGCCTCTTCGGATTGGTTGCGCAGGCTGAATTTTTCCTTAACGATTTTGTGTGTAACATCTAGCTCGATATGAGGAGAGTTTTATGAGGGCCAAAAACTATCTAAAAATAACAATGAAACATGTGGTTTATACATGGCTGATTTTCACTTTTCGCGAGGGTTCTTGGACACAACGGGCGCGATCGAGGAGGAGACTCTGTAAATATCTCGACAGATGCAAGGATTGGGGGTCAGCACAAACATAGTGTGGTCCATGACATCGCCTCTTCTTCACCATCTTGTTTGCGAGATGACAAACGGAATATACATATATATGGTAGAGCGGCGCTCACGATCGTTTTTACGGAACGCACTCGCCCCCTTGTGCCTAAGAGCTCCCCCTCGGGCCCAATAAGCCACTACACAATGACGCATGATATAGGCAGAATAACATTATCGACGGCTTATAAGCCAGCAATGACCATTCCAGTCTCCCTTGTCTTTGTTGGTAATGCCATTTTGCCTATATATATATATATATAAGAAGAAGAGGCGATCTCGGGAACCATTGTTATATTGCCCTGACGTTTCAAAATCAAACAAGATTTCATCGTCGGGGGTGAGTTTAGTACCACGCCTCACAGTATTTATAGGCGGTGACGATCTTGTTACAACGGGTTTTCGTCTATTCGGGGGCTGTCGTTTGGACGCTTAGCTGTCATCGCACGTGTTTGCATTGACCTTAGCTCTCGTCCTAGGCTGGCAATCTTCTTTGTCACCCTGCCGTCACTTGTGTTCTCACCTGCCGCATGAGTGGCAGTGATGATAGCACCTTCATCGGGTCCGTTGGCGTTACTGCGATCGTTCGTCCTCACACCCGCCAGATAAGTGGACGACGCGGCTGTAGTGACGATCGCACTTTCGTCAGATTCGGGTTGAATTACAGCTGCGCGTGTGGCCCCCATGGACTCGGCCGTACTTGGGTTTCTGTCTTGTCGCAGCCTGACTCTGCTCTTCTGTTCACTAAGCTGCGTCCGGAGGGCCTGGTAAGCCTCAGGAAGCGCTACGCTGCGGTTGATGGAGTTCGCGCCAGTGTGCCAGGCCTCGATTGTTTCCCTCGTGATGCGGTCGTTTCCCCGGCCCAGGATTTCAGCATTCTGGAAGGCGAACGTGTGTCCAGAGTTTGCGCAGTGTTCTGCCACTAGAGACAACGGGTCCATCCGCCTAACTGCCCTCATGTGCTCTGCAACACGGGTGTGCAGTCGTTTGCCGGTCTCTCCAATATAGTTCATATCACAGGAACTGTACTGGATCCGATAAATGACGTTCGTTGTTTCGCCGCGTGGCAGGGGGGTCTTAGGTCTCATGACCAGATTTCGAATTGTTGACTCTGGCCGATGGGCAATGCCAATCCCCAGTGGTCTTAGCAGACGGGAGACCGCCTCAGAGACGCCGTCAATGTAAGGAAGCGCCCGCCAGATTTTTGGCCGTTCTGTCACCGAACTTCGGCTTGGACCAGGCTGCCTGTTGCGTTCTATGAAGTTACGAGGATAGCCGTTCGCCATGAAGAGGCGCTGGAGGTTGCGTAATTCTAACCTTTTGTCGTCTGGCTCGCTGCAGTGTGTTTCTGCCCTTTTGTACAGTGTTCGTACACAGCTGCGTTTGTGGGATAACGGGTGCTTGCTGTGGTAGCTGAGGATTTGGCCTGTATTGGTGGCTTTCCTATACACCGTTGTTTTTAGGTGGCCACTTGGTTTCCGACATATATATATATGTCGAAGTCGAATGTGTGCTTTGGGAAAGGAAGTTTATCGTGCAAATTTTCGACGCCGGTTCCCCGAGTCGTCGTCAGGCACAGACGGAAAGCATATGCGCCAACACAGCTAACATCTTAAGTGCACGTAAAAAAATCTCTAATCGCCTGACGCTCACGCCAGTAAGCGGCCGCCGTGTTTGTCAGTCCGTTCTGATTGGTCCCCGCCTCTTCCATCTCTCCTTGAGATTGCTGTACGCGGCATCCAACTCGATGTGCCTGTTGATGCATGAATCGTCTGAGTGCATGGCCTCAAGGAACTCTCGGCCTTTCTTTGCGGGGCACACAGCGACAATGCGAGTTTTTTCCAAAGCGAAAGTGTGTCCGGTGTCCAGGGTGTGCATGGCCACTTGAGATAGATGGTCTCGCCTCTTCACTGCCAACTGGTGTTCGTGGATGCGTGTAGAGGCGCGTTTTCCAGTCTGGCCACAATAGACGGAATCACACGCTTCACAAGGGATCTTGTAAACGACTTCTTTTTTGTCCAAATAGTTAACCTTATCTTTAGGGTGCACGAGCTGAGTGCGCAGAGTAGTCGTCGGTCGGTGCGCCACCTGAATTTGGTGCTTCCTTAAGTGTCTTTCAACGAGTTCGGACACATTTTTAATGTAAGGAAGTGTTCGCCAAGTTTTCGGTTCGGCCGTCTGATTTGGGCTACATGGCTCCTTTCTCTCCGACTCTTTCTGCCTCATGCATCGGCGCACAAAATCTCTAGGGTACCCATTCCGCGAAAACAATTCACACAAGAATTTTAGTTCGTCTTGATAACCTTCTTCATCAGAGCAATGTGTTTTTGCTCGATTAAGCAGACTTTTGACAGCACCCCGTTTGTGAGAAATTGGCTGATTGCTCTCGTAAGGTAGAATGATTTCGGCGTAAGTGTCTTTACGGTAAACTGACGTACGTAGTGTTCCGTCAGTCTTTCGTTGTACGAGAACATCCAGGAAAGGCAGTTTACTGTCGACTTCCTTTTCGAGTGTGAACGTAATCCCCGGAATCGTCGAGTTTATATTTTTGTGGAGCGCTTCCAATTGGTCCTTTTTAACGATAACAAACGTGTCATCGACATATCGCAGCCACAACTTAGGTTTAATTGACGGAAGAGCCGTAGTCTCCAGTTTCTGCATTGTGACTTCGGCGAGAAAACCAGAAATTGGGGACCCCATAGGAGCGCCTTTCAGTTGCTGATAGCACTGTTGGTTGAAGGAGAAGTTGGTTTCCAAGCATAGGTCTATGCGTTCGAGCACGGCAGTTGCGGGAACGTCTATGTCATGGGAAATCAATAATTCTTCTGTGCATTGTTTTGCCACATCTAGAGGTATCGATGTGAAGAGGGACACGACATCGCCGCTGTGCGGCTGCTAGTTGGGCTCGAGAGAGAGCCCTTAAGGCACAACGGAACGAGTGAGTTCTGTTTGAACGATCGGTGAGCGCCCCCTAGCATTGTATATTCCCTATCGAAAACCGACAGGGCAACGGGCTCGTGGCCCGGTGGATAGAGGCGTGGACTTCTAAACCAACAGGTCGCGGGTTCGAGGCTCGGGTGTTCCACACTTCGGGCTTGGGTATGGCTGGCTGACGACGTCTAATAAGCCAGAAATGGCCATTCCAGTCTCCCTTGTCTTTGCCGGTAATGCCATTCTGCCTATATATATACATATATGTACATTTTGTTTTCCTTCTAAATGTCTCCTTTTTCCTCACTGTCAAATTCCGTCCTCAGATGGCTGACTTACCCCACCTTTTAAAACCCGTGATGGACGATACACTGCTTGGAGTTACTGAACACAGTGGTGGGAAGTTCTTTACACTGCTGCGCAGCTCATTGAGAAAAGAGTGATGGTCGCCGGATAGTTTCGAAAATTGATTCCATTCACGTCCGCAAAAGCTTGCACACGCAAAAAATCGTTCGAAATCGCCATCGCAGTCGAAAACGTCCAGAAAATTGGGAGTTACAGTAGACCATTTCTGTATTGCTAGTCACCGATATAAAATAGATTTAAGATTCAGATTAAATGCAGACGTTCAGAAACTTTCATTCGGGAATTATTTTGCTGGCACATCTTTCAACTAGCTTAATACGTTTATAAACTACGGCCTTTTAGTTTGAATTATGCCTCCTGCATTAATTTGGGTAAAGTTTCAGAACTTGTTGTGAAGCATATTTACGTTCAGGTTAACTAAGGAACACAACTAACTTTCAGCACCGCGTTTTGTTGCTTAATTTCTCTTATAGGCTAATACCAATGGCCCTTCGAACTTTGACAGGTTTGAATAAAACCAGTCGTATAATTTTTTCAGGACTTTCTTCGCCTTTGTCCATCGGAAGCCAACCTCACTGCCGTTCCCTTCGAAGAGTTAAACTTCACACAATACTTTTTGAGGAAAACTGTATGCGCGCACGCCTTTACAGAATTATCATGTTACCTTGGTTTCCGAAAGTTAGTCAGGACTTTGGTTCATCCGCCAAAAACGGAACGTCCGATTTAATTCAACCAACCAAACCACTCAGGTATAGCATGAAAAACGACCCAAGAATGTATCCATGGGGGCACCCCTTTTGAATGGAGCGCATTACGGTATGTCTTTCGCAAAAAGTACTCCAATTAGCAGAGTATGATCTCTCCAGAACCCAGAGTATATAACTTTTGACGGAACAGCGAACCTGGGACGAGGTCACAAGCCTCGCTGAATTTAAAACCAGGAAATATCAGTCGGTATCTTGTGTCCACAGCCTATGTCTGTCCTCATCTGCCGCGAAATTTGTGACTCAGGGCAGGTTTCGATGACAGTCGTAGGGCACGCCATAAAGATAATTTAGCAGTTCATTAAATGAATTGCATTCTCCCCCGGGGATTCAACCGATCACGCAGCAGTAGCGCGTTAACCTGATTCAAATGGCGCTTAATAGTCTATAGTCACGAGTAGCCTTTGTGAAGCGAAACGGTGTTTGCAAGTGGCTGAAAACTACAGCAGGGACCTGCAAAATAGGACGAC